>JAOVVF010056888.1:0-16793 GCA_028565595.1 Duopalatinus emarginatus
GGGGAGCAGGAGAAATCAGGACTCAGGGTTGCTGGTATCTCCTGGTGCCTCATCTGTAGCAGGTGTAGCTCATCAGATTTAATTAGAGGTTTAATAACTGCTAATTTAAATGATTTAGGGACATAGCCAGCCATATACATATAGAATAAAATAAAGTATGTATATGTACACAAGTTAAAGTCCGGAGATATATACACTGTATGTGAAAACCAAAGTTTTGTGCGTGTGCGAGAGTGAGGTGGTGTGCAAAAATGTGCAAAAAAATGCAGTTCGGTTGTGTGTGTGAGTAAGGTGGTGTGGGAGCCCTCGTCGTAGAGCTCGAGTGTGGTGGACTAGTCTCTGATCTCATTCGGTGCTCGGACAGCTTGTGGGAAGAAGCTCCTCCTCATTCTCTCAGTGTTCGCCTTCAGGGTGCGAAAGTGTTTCCCAGAGCATAGCAGAGAGAAGAGTCTATTTTTGGGGTGACTGGGGTCCTTCACGATCCTCCTGGCTCTGAACCAGCACCACTTACTATAGATAGTCTGCAGGTCAGGAAGCTCGGTCCGGGTGATACGTTCAGCTGATCGTACCACTCTCTGGAGAGCCTGCCTGTCCTGCCTGGTGTTGTTCCCGAACCAGGTTGTGATGTTCCCCGTGAGGATGCTTTCAATGGTGCAGATGTAGAAGTTCTGCAGCACCTTGGAGGGCAGTCTGAAGTACCAGTGTACCAGTGTTACACTGGCGGGTATTAACAAGCACAGCTAGCCCTCTTCCCCTGCGCTTACCGCTCTCCAGTTGGGTTGAACAGTCTAAAAGACATCAATAGAAACGTTGTCATCTGAAATATCCTGGTGTAGCCATCTTTCTGAAAAGTACATCAAACTACACTCCCAATATTCCCTCTGACTCCTGGCTAATGCTGTTAGCTCAACAGAGACTGTGTGTGTGTAAGAGAGAGAGAGAGAGAGAGAGAGAGAGAGAGAGAGAGAGAAAGAGAGAGAGATGTTTAATGGAGATAGAGACTCCGGTTGACTCTAAACTTGACCTGAAGACATTTGTTTCCCTCTGTGTGTGTGTGTGTGTGTGTGTGTGTGTGTGTGTGTGTGTGTGTGGTGGTTCGAGCACCTCCTGTAGGATGATCTCTCGGCTGAACAAGCGGAAGAAAAATGAATAAAAGATGAAATCTGCAGGGGTGAAAGTGAGTAACTGAACATATTATTACATTTTAGGAAGGAAGAGAAGCCTGAGGGTGAAGAAAAGGAGGAGGAGGACTAGGAAGAGGAGGAAAAAACAGAGAAAAAATTCATCCACAGAGGAATCCAGCAGAAGAACCAAAGAAATAAAAATAAAAATAAATCATTCTCTTTCCGACTACTCCACATAGTCCACAGCCATCTTCTCATCCTTCTTTTTTTTCTCCTCTGTTTATTCTGGGTGTATACATGGTTCTCTAAAGAGTTTACATAGCTGAAGCTGGATATTACACAGAAATGAGGTTCCATCTAATAGCACACTACTGCTGTTAGCTAACTGCTAATGTGATCAGTGCTGTTTGTTTACACTTTTATAAACACAAGTGACACTTGACAGAACCCTACGGTGAAGACACTGTTGTATTAAAAACACACTTCACAAGACACTCCTGGATCCTGGACTTCCTGACTAGGATAACTTAGTCAGTCTGGATTGGATGAAACATCTCCAGCACCACCATGCTGAGCACTGGGCCCCCAGCTCTGTGTGCTCAGTCAACTGCTGTTCACCTTGCTGATGACTGTGGTGGGTCTCATTAGTAAGAATGTAACAAGTGAGCATACAGAGAGGAAATGCTATGGCTAACAGACTGGTGTGGAACCAAAAACTTATCTCTGAAAGTAGACAAAATCCAAGAGATGGTGGTTGATTTTAACTGGAGTTCAACTGCGAAGGAAAGCCCAGCAGCACCTCTACTTTGTGCAAAGGCTGAAGAAGGCACCTATTCCACCTCCCATCCTTAACATATTCTACTGAAGAACCATCAAGAGCATCCTGAGCAGCTGCCTGGTTTAGAAATTTTGTCACTGCCTGGTTTAGAAATTGCACTCTCTTGGATCGCAAGTTCCTACAGAGGATATTGAGGGCTGCAGAGAAGATCTGGGGGATAGTGGGGGATTCTCTCCCCACTATCATGGACATTTACACCACACGCTGCATCTGCAAAGTCTGGTCTGAACAAATGCACACACATCAGAGACTGGACAGAACACACATGCACATTTTCACTTTTTGAAACTGTTTACATGTCTGCTGCTAAAATATCTGTATCTCCCTCGTTCCCGCTCTCTATTTTGCTCTAAAATCAGTTGAAATCATAATGTCTTGTACAAATAAATGTTTGCATTATTACACACCTGATGAGCTGCTGCATTAAGTATTAACTGCATTATTAATATGTAATAAACACTTAATAAACCATAAGAAAAAAAATTACACTGACAGCAGGACTAATCTTTCTTAACCCAGTCTAGTTTACATATCAGCCCTGTCTGGCAGTCAAGGATGCCATCATCTACTGATAAGTTCACAGGACTGTTGACTACCTGACCGGCAGACTATGTGTGCCTGCAGCACTGTGTGTCAGTGCTTGCAGGAAACTGTCCTCTTTCCCTTCCTCTATACCCTCTACACTACAGACTCCAGGTACTACACAGAGACCTGCCATTTTCAGAAGTTTTCTAATGACTCTGCAATAGTTGGATGTATCAGCAGGGGTGATGAGGAGGAGTACAGAGTGATGGTGAAGGAATTTGTTGCATGTTGCGAGCTAAACCATTTAGGGCTCAACATTACAAAGACAATTTGGTGGTAGACCTGAGTAGGGACAAGGCACCGGTAACCCCTCTGTCTTTCAGGGGGGTCAGTGTGGACACTGTGGAGGACTACAAATATCTGCAAGTGCACATGGACAATAAACTAGATTTCAGCCACTGCCTTCATTGTATGTTAAGGATCTAGTGTAAATATATCAAATTTCTCTTTATTTTAAATTATAAGCATGCTAATTCTTTTGCATAAAGGAGTGCAACTGTAACAACTGAAATTTCATTCTGGGATCAACAGAGTATTTCTGATTTTGATTCATTGCAGACACATAACTGTCTGTTGAGGAGCACTTTCACACCTCTGACCCATGCTGCTTGTGGAAGGGAATTCAGACACTCACAGACTACAAGCCTTCCCCCAAACCCCTGCATACAGCAGTACCTCTTTCCAGACAAGCTTAACCAATTTTATGCTCATTTTGAACACAGCAACCGGCAGCAAAATATCCCCTCATTGAAAAGCCTCTCCCATATCATTAACCCTCTCACACTCTCCACAGCAGATGCATGTTCAGGGTTTAGTAGAGTAAATGCACAAAAAGCTGCCAGCCCTGACAGCATCCCTGGATGTGTCCTCAAGTGTGCGCTGGACAGTTGGCCCAGGTCTTCACTGACATCTTCAACCTGTCATTGGCCCAGGCTACTGTTCCCACATGCTGGAAGATAACTACAATCATTTCAGTTTCCTAAGCACACTGCTGCAACAAACTGAATGACATCCGCACTGTCACACTGATTTTACAAACTGGTTCTCAGTCATGTGAAAGCAGTGCTCCCGTACTTGAATTCTCACAAGTTTGCATTCCGCTCAAACAGATTGACTGAGGATACCATTTCTACTGCTCTTCACTTTGCCCTCACCCACCTGGACAATAAAAACATTTATGTTCAGATGCTGTTTATCGATTTCAGCTCCGCCTTTAATACAGTCATCCCCACCAACCAATGTGTAACTGGGTCTTGGACTTCCCAGACCACACCCTGAATAACCTCCTGCCCTCTAGGAGGAGATACAAGAGCACCCATACCAGAACCACTCGGCTCAGGAACAGCTTCTTCTTATTATCTATTACACTTCTGAACTCCTTAATACACACATAACTACCCATGACACCACTGAATTCATTGCCTTGTATTTGTACTGAGCAATGACAATAAAGTTGAATCTATCTATCTATCTAGGAACCAAAAGGCATCCTCCAGAAGAGTTAGAAGACGTGGCTGAGGAAAGGTAGGTCTGGGCCTCTTTGCTTGGTCTGCTTGCCCTGCAACCTGGACACTGAACAGGCGGGATATGATGGATAGATGGATGGATGGACGGATGGATGGATGAATATTACACTGTTAAGAAAACATTTAAGCATGAATTAATAATCCAGCTCATTTGAATGAAGTTATTAAATTGTACAGTAAAGGTTAAAGTGTTTAGTAAACATTGTAATAACAATTTCTGTTAAATAAATTAATGTCTATGTCTATGACAAATATTTGTTATAAAGTGTTAAAATCTCTTCTCCTCTTTCATCCTGTTAGTCGTTCTATTCAATGTGTTTCTTTTTTCCATCATTATATCATTTGCATAACTGTGTCCTCACTCCATCAATCTACACATCTTTTCCTGTGTCTCACTGACTCTCTCTCTCTCACACACACACACACACACACACACACACACACACACACAGTGTAATGTGTGGGAGTTATGTGGGTTTGAGATGATGGCAAGTAAGTCAGTGGTTCAAACCCAGGGAGAGGGATAGAAAAAGAGTGAAAGGAAGGCAAAGGTGAGGTGGAGGCAGAAGGCAGGAGAAAGTTTGAGTTTGACCAGCAACATTAATAACAACTGTAATAATGACAAGTAAAGAAAAAACATAATTATTTTTTCTGTCCCCATTGTTTTTTTCCTTTCTTTCTCTTTCTATATATAGCTATACATATCACAAACATACATATTACTTTGGCCTATTGTTCAAATTATTATAAAACATATTTACGCATAAAGAGCTTACTGCTTGTGTCTTCTTTAGGTTCTGTACTCACATTCACACTCACACATACACACAGATACATTGTGGCCTTGTACTGCCCTTGCTTGGTCGCTGAGTCATGTCAGGGCTCAACGGGGGGGAAGGCAAGTAGGCGAGCAGCTATAACATGACAGAATGAGGAAGTGTAATAGGTTATACAGCAAAAGAACCCAAAATAATCAGAATACAGACACCTCTACAATAACATGCTGATCAGAATCAGAGTTATGCTTTGATAGAAATCTAAAAAAAGCAGAATCGGTTTCGAAAGGATCCTGGTATTTATTATTATATGCTGGTGGTGCTACACTTCACACACCAAAACAGCATTTACGGTATGTGAGCCCCTGTGTGATTTCTACACTACACACTCCAACACAATCTTGTGATTTCTACACTATACACTTCCACAGTTACGTCAGTTGGTTTTTACTGTCATTTCAAAAATGTTCAACAAGGAACATTGTTCCTTCAGGACCAAGGTGCTACACAAAACAACAAATCTACACAATACAACATGAAGTGCACATGTGTAAGAACATTTGCAATAATGAAAGACAATTTACAATAAATTTGGGTTAGTGGTGCTGGTCAGTGCAGTTGGCCCACAATTTAAGTGGTAGTGAGAGCAATAAGTTATTTTGTTGTTACTGTTAATTAATTAATAAATATTGTACACTTGTTAGCAGCAGAATAAGTATAACCGAGTTTTGCAGTTCTGATAGTCAAACGTAAGAGAGTGTGGGTGTTTTGGCCAGTCTCTGTTTGGATTGTGTGTGTGTCTGTGTTTGACCACACTCTGATTGTTGGGGAATCTGACAGCTTGGGGAAAGAAACAGTTGCACAGTCTGGATGTGATGCTTCAGTACCTTTTCCAGACGGTAGGAAAGTAAAGAGTGTGTGTGTGAGGGGTGTGTGGGATCATCAACAATGCTGGCTGCTTTGCAGCTGAAGGATGTGGTGTAAATATCTGTGATGGAGGGGAGATAAACACCACTGACCATTTCAGCTGTCCTCACTACCCTCTGCTGGGACTTGCGTTCAGAGTGCAATTACCAAACCAGGCATTAATGCAGCTGCCCAGGGTGCTCTCGATGGTAGTATATGGCGAAGACTGGAGGTGGGAAATGTGCTTTCCTTAAACTTCGCAGAAAGTAGAGATGCTCTCTTTAGTTTTGTCCATGTTGAGAAACAGGTTGTTGGTTCTCCACTTCCTCACTGTATGCTGTTTTGTCATTCTTGCTGATGAATCCCACCACAGACATGTCAACTTGATGATGTGATTTGAGCTGTCCATTGCTGCACAGTCATGAGTCAGCAAGGTGAACAGCAATGGACTGAGAACACATCCCTGGGTGGGACCCAGTGCTCAGGGTGGTGGTGCTGGAGATGTTTTGCCTGATACAGGCTGATTGAGGTCTTCCGGTCAGGAAGTTAGGATCCAGTTACAGAGGAAGATGTTCAGGCCCAGTAGGTTCAGTTTTCCAATCAGGTTTTGAGGAATGATTGTGTTGAATGCTAAACTAAAGTCTATTAACAACAATTGAACATATGCATCTTTATTGTCTAGATGGGTGAGTGCTAGGTGAAGCATGGTGTCATCTGTTGAGTAGTTGGGATGATACGCAAATTGCACAGGATATAATGAACTATTCTCCTGCAACTCATCATTTATGGTATTATTTGTTTTTTTCCGGAGGTGTAGCTGCATCTGATGATGGTATACATGGTCACACACGATTAAATAAACAAAAAACGTCTTTTTGGATCCACAGTGGCCGCTACAGGCTATAGCTTAATTTACCATCTTAAAAAAAAAGAGAAAGAAAAAGAAAAGAAAACTACACTACACAATTCCACATGGCCTCTAATTGATCACTAACATGACATGCTCCACATAGACCCCACTCAGTAACAGTAAACACATGATTTAATAAATTATTATTATAAACAGTAGAACGGTCGATTACTGATAGGCACCAACACACTGCAGTAACACACAGTAAAATAACATAATACATCTAAGAGAGTTCAAAAGTTAAACATGAATAGAACCAAATAACACACAATAATAAATATACTGTCAGCTGAGTCATGTTGGTCTGGGCTTTAGAAAAGGTGTACAGATGTCTCTGTTTTACAGTGTACACACACTGGGAAAAATATGAGTAAAATTTACTTTAAAAAAGTTGCGCAACTTTCTGCATTTAATTTCAGGTAAATTTAAGTAACGTCAACTCAGTTTTAAGATTTAAGTGTTACATAGATTAAATAAGTGAATTGAACCACAATCAATCCTTTTCTTTAGTGAACTTTACTTAATTTGTGCATACAATATCAATAACATTGTTCAAATTAACTCAACCCAATCGTATTTATACTAAAATAATTTATCATACATAATCTATTATAATTCTGGTGAAATTTAAATATTCTTAGTTAAAAAAAACACATTCTTAAACAAAAAAATCACAAACACAAAATCTATTTTTTTTTTTTAGTAAACAGAATAAGTCTTATTGACTCAGCACATGGATGGCATGTAATACATTCTTTTTAGTACAGACCAACAGTGCATCAAATAAAAAAAAGTGCATGTTTATAGTTTTTCAATAAAAAAAATACAGTAACTCATTGACAAACATATGAAAATAATACATACTGAGTCTAAAAAACTTTGAAAACACAAACAGCATTACATTTAAAAAATGACTAGGAAAATGCATTAACTTTAGCGGCCATTGATCACCACAAAATTCAGCTGGATGTGTAACCTACCATCTTTTAGCTTAGGTACACTAAAAAAAACTTGTACGATTTTCTTGATAAAATCCTTGTGACAATTAACGCTTGCATTTTAAAAAAATAATAAATTAAATAAATCAAATAAATTTAAAAAATAAAAAAGGAAATTTAAAACTGCTGTAATAAACAAAGGACCTTTTATCAAAATATTAAACACCACTGAACTGAAATTCAGTGAGACTAAATGTGAAGTGTTAAAACAATTACTCTGCCTACACAGCCCTCAATTTACACTCCTTTGGACTGCAGATGCCCAGTAAATAGAAACAAAATTTTATATAATTGGACTGCTCGACCCTTCTCTCAGGGCAACACGATGGTTGATGTTAGCAGTGTCATCTGGTACAACATCTTTATGTACACACAGCATAGGTTTATGCACAGTGACAAAATTTTTTTTACAGCATCTTGACAGTCCTGGAACTTATGCTAGAGTTCTGTTTGTGGACTTTATCTCTGCTTTTAACACTGCTGTGCTGCAGCTTCTGTAAACTTAACTGTCCTAGCTGACAGTGCCAGACTCCATTTGTCAGTGGGTTGTGGATTTCCTGACAAATAGGAGACAGCAGGTGTGGCTAGGGAAACACACTTCAGACCTCCGGACACTCAGTACTGGAGTACCACAGGGTTGTGTACTCTCACCTCTTCTACACCAATGACTGTGTCTCCAAGGAACCAATTAAAAATCTCCTGAAATTTACAGATGACTCCACACTGGTGGGCCTCACAGCCAACGGTGACAAGTCTGCCTATAGGAAGGAGGTTAAAGAGCTGGTGTCCTGGTGTAGCAACAACCACCTGCTCCTAAACACAGAAAAAACTGTAGAGATGCTGTGGAGTCACTCAAGTTCCTGGGCGGGCACCACCATATCCAGGGACCTGAAGTGGGAGAGGAACAGAGGTCTCCATCTCTAAAAAAACACAGCAAAGAATGTTCTTCTTGACACAGCTCAGGTTGACATTCAACCTGCCGCAGACACAACGTTCCTCCAAAATAACAAGAACGAGCCAAACTCCAGCGCATCATCAGAACTGCAGAGGGGATCATTGAATGTAATCTGCCAACCCTTCAAGAAGGTCTACACCAGTAGGGCGAGGAAGCACACTGTCAAAATTACAGCTGACCCTCACATCCTGGACATCACCTCTTTCAAGCACTCCCCTCAGGTAGAAGACTTAGGTCCATCAAAACCAGCACCTCTCAGCACGCTAACAGCTTCATCTCCGAAGCTGTAGATCCTCAACCACAGTGTGGACAAGTCACATCCTACTTTATAACTTAATCTATAACTGAACTGAGCTTCCAAATTCCACTGAACTGAACTGAATTTAACTGGAACAGAGTTTATACCCAATAACATACTGTTCATTTACACAATGTTTATTTGCACAGCTGTACAGATGTCCAATTTCTGTAAATGTTCCTATCACCTGCACTTTCTGTATAAAATAGTTTGTGTATGTTAAACTCAGGCTACATATGGACATAATGTTTCATATGTGAATAAGCATATTTACACCCATTTATTACTCTTAGTTCATTTTAACTTTATTATTATTATTATTATTATTATTATTATTATTATTATTATTATTTCCATTTCTTTTGTGTTTCTCTTAGTGTATTACTTGTTAACCATCTGTGTGCTTGTTACATGTCACACATTTTGCTCTCACCAAGTCAAATTTTTTGTATGTGTAACATACTTGGCGAAATAAAGAGATTCTGATTCTGAAAACATTTAAATACAACTAGAATTTTTGTATTAACATTTACTCACCCCATGCAGTTCATTTATAACAGGAAAAAATTGTGTGAATATTTATGTTTTTACTTAAATTTAGTTTTCACTTAATTTTAATATTATGGTGCAGAGTTTATGAGAATTAATAAAGTATTTTTTACTATAGAAAAATGTTTTTTTCTGATCTAAAAAGAGATTTGAGGAGGCAGATCATGAAGCAGAATAAAGACTGCTCATATGTCAGAATGAACACTGTTTTAGGAGTGTAACCGTTTAAATAAAGTTGATCATATAAAATGAGTGTGTTTAGGTGTGTGTTCAGATGTTGCATATGTGATGGAATATAAACAGTTTTTGTAATTCACTCAGGCTGTTATGTAGTTTTAAGGTTCACGAGTCCACTCTAAAGTTGTATGAGTGTGTGTGTGTGTGTGTGTGTGTGTGTGTGTGTGTGTGTGTGTGTGTGTGTTCAGGTGTATGTTGATCTTGCGTGACAGAGAGGACAATGCACACCAGCAATACACCAACACAGAGCACCCTGGGTGGAGACCTTCACCTGAGCCAGGTGTTCCACCCTCACACTGCTTTTACTCAGTGATCATGTCAACAAGCTTTGTGTAACAACACAAAACAGCTGAACTGATCTGACCTGAACTCGAAACCACTAAATCTGAACCATGAGCCTTTTAAACTGAACATTTAAACTGAACACTGAATGCTGAACTTGAACACTGCATTGGTTATAGAGTGTTTATTAAAATCAGAGAGCTTTAATGGTGGCCTTAGTCACACACTCATCACATCACATAATTACTTCACACATATTACTTTAACTGCAGAAGTTCAGTTCTCATTTAGTCCTGATTTCTGACATCATCAAACAGCAGAATTAAGCAGAATAAAATTGTTAGTCATGCTAAAACTTCTTATGAGTATATGCTGACTCCTACTTTTACCCTGACGAATATTTTAACACTAATCCCAGGCATGATGATTCTATGCTCTTTTACTGAACATTTACACTGGAGTTAATTAATCACCATTATGTCCAACCAGCATTTATCATTAATAATCTGACACCGTCAGATTAATACAATAAATACAATAAAATACATACACCACCCTGCACCTGTAACACAATCATTTACACCGAAACACCTCAGTAATTTAGAGGACACACTTCCATCCGAATTTTGCTCATTGCTTTGCATTTACATGTCATATTTTTTTTAATCATGTCAAATTCTGCCTTGTGCACCTCTTAATTTTATCATTTTGGTGCTCACCATGCAAACCACACTTTATTTTAATATTTCATTGCAAACTTTAAAATGTATTTTAAAGTTTATCAGCCCTCGGGGTCACACCCCCCCCCCCCATTAAAGAATTTGCTTTCAGACAGCTATCTGAGTGAGTGTATATGTGATTATTGACATATATGTGACAGTAATGACTAACAGTCTTGACTAGCCATTTACTTGTACTCAGAATTCTGTTTCTTTTGTATTATAAGCTATATGTATTATGTGACTGTATTTATTTATTTATTCATTCATTTATTTATTTATTTGTGTTAGTAGACATGATTGGTTGGTCTGGTCTTTAACTATGACACAACATGAAATCAGTGACATTTTCCACTGTTAACACTGAGCTGTATTCAACCCTGAGATAGATTCAGAGGTTCAGATCCTACTGTAATGTTTCTAAACCAGTGGAGATCTGCATTAACGCTCTTTTTTTTATTGTTACCAGCATTTTCATATCTGAAGATTAAAATGAAAGCTGTCTGATCATCACTAATCTTTCTCTTTTCACTTCTTTAGCTTACTGTAGAGTTTCCTATACAGAGTTAGAACATATAAATGGGGTAAAACCTTGACTGTTATTTATTATAATAACAGTGTTTTTGTAAACAACCAGTCTATCAGGAAGTATATAAACCCTAGCTCCTCCCACACAGGAAGTGACATGTGGAGACAGTCAGTTACTGTGATTTATATTTACATTTATGGCATGTGGCAGACGCTCTTATTCCAGAGCTTCTTACAAGGTTACTCATATTACAGGTAGGCCAACTTAGTGTTAGGAGTCTTGCCCAAGGACCCTTATTAGTGTAGCACTGGCTACACAGACTGGAAATCACTTAAGATCAACATACGTACTGCTCACATCTAAACAAAAGCTGTAGGGTATGGACATAATTAAAGTCTGGCAAACACACACACTAAAACACACATACACAGACAGACAGACAGACACACACACACACACACATACACACATACACACACAGCAAATGTGTGGCATATGCCGATGTATCTGCCAAGCCTGCCAGCTCCCTGCTACTCTAGATGCAGCATTTGGTCGGGTCATGCTGTGTGTGCATGTGTGTGTGTGTGTGTGCGTGCACGTGTGTATGTGTGTGTGTGTGTGTGTGTGTGTGTGCATGACTGCATGTGCTGATTAATATTAAATGTGTCTTACTCATTGTTCCTCTGATGAGCGTCTGCTGTGTGTGCATGTGTGTGTGTGTGTGTGTGTCAGGTTGAGTTTTTAGTTAATGTTCTGTTCAGAAAAGCTTAAAGAAAACACAAAACCCCTGTTCATCTCCAAGTCTGAAATTACATGAAGTACAGCTTTCATTAGAAACCTTATCATCTCATTAAATACTAATAACCAGAACCCCTTATTATCCTGTTACACACACTTGCTTGTGGTTGTTCATCTATCCGATGATGACAACCACTTACCACTCACCCTTCAACAGTGAGTTTTCTGATGGCTGTATAGTTTTATCCTGGAGCCACAGATCCTATTCCTAAGTGAAACATGTAAATGTGGAGGTGTTACTGGCACCCATGGGTGTGTTTCTCCTCCCCAACGTCCTCTGTTGTTTCTGAGCTTTCATCCTGCAATGCTTGAGTCCTATCTCCGCACGGCTGCCATCAGGTGTTGCGAGCAGCACCCAAGTGCTCTGGGTCTTCAGGCTTGATGTTATACCTCTTTAGTGATGTTTTTAGCCGTAGCACTTTGCTCCAACAGAGCGCTGAACATGGTCTAGTTGACCATAAATTTTGTGAGGCAGCCAATTGTAGGGCATTCTTATGACATGCTCCAGTCATCACAGTTGGTGGTGGATGATAGTTGCTACAATACTTATACAGCCTGTAAAGAGTAAAGACAGGTGGTGTGGATGGGATATTGGTACACCATTGGCAGACTACCTCTGTTTTGGCAGTGTTGGTGGTCAGTCCCAGCTTGCTGTATGCCTTAACTGCTGCTCAAGGACGAAACCCTAAGAAGCTTGGTGGTTGCTTGCAGCATCTTGATGTTAAAGAGGCTTCCATCTAGCCTATAGGCTACCCCAGGTTATAGACTAAAGGTCACAGTTACCCAACTGCTGCTCTCGATCTCCTTGTGGAGAAGCTGGGTGACACATGTAAGAAAGATGTTAAAGAGCACAAGTGCTTGTACACACCCCCATGTAACCCCTGTTCGCACAGGGGAAGGGCCAGACTTTTGACCTCCTATTATCACCCTAGCAGTCAATCCATCATGAAATTGACACAATATGTTGACGAATTTGTTGGGGCATCCAATCCAGAGGAGAATGTTTTATAGAAGATCTCTCCGCAGTGTCAATAGAAGAAATCAACAAAAGCCATAAACATGTCTGTGTGTTGTTCCCAGCACTTTTCCTGTGTTAGCTGGACTGTGAAGACCATGTTGACCATGCTCCTGTTCTTTCTAAACCCTCCCTGTGACTCCGGCAGCATTGAATCTGTGATGTTCTTGATCAGCCTCTGAACCATCACCTTGGCCAGGACCTTGCCGGCCACAGCAAGGAGTAATATACCCCTGTAATTTTCACAGATGGCCTTGTCACCCTTGTTCTTATAGATGATGACAATACTAGCATCTCTCAATTGCTGTGGGATGTTCTTGTCTGTCCAGACCTGGCTGATATATCGGTGGAGTGCTCTTGTACAGAGGTAACCACCCTGCTTTATCAGTTCCACAGGGGTTTTGTCAGCACCAGGAGACTCGTTGTTCTTCAGGGCACATACAGCTAATAGAGCCTCTTGAAATGTTGGGGGCTGATTGAGGTCATTAATTTGTGGGTGTTTAGGCAATTCACACAGAATGGTGCAGTCTACATCAGTACCCTAGTTTAGTAGGGTGTTAAAGTGTTCAACCCACATTTTATGAGTATTAATCTGGTCTTTCAGGATTTTGAGACCATCTGCTACTTTTAGAATAGTGAAGCCGTGGGTAGTTGAACCGTAGACAGCCTTGACTGCATTATAGAAGACATTTCTATCTGCGGAAGACAGATTAGTCTTTCACTGATTCCCAGAAGTGTTTCAGTGAGTCTAGGCAGCAGTGTTTTCTTGGCCAGTGCCGCACCATTCAGATGCTGTCCACCAGAGGGGTAGCCTTTCCAGGCTGCAGAGTATTGGTTTCTAACAGCTGAGGCTGAGTGGCAACTGTCCTCAGCAGACCCCTGTACGACTGTGCAGATCTTCACTACCTTCATTATGATTAGGTAGGCCTAGTGGCATGGGTGGGCCCAAGATGACCAGTCATCATAGCTGCAAGAGGCTGCATGGTCTTTGCTCATTTCATGCCTGCCCTTGTGCACCGCCAGCACACACATACACACACACACACACACACACATACACACACAAACACACACAAACACACAAACACACACAGCTGCAATATATACTCAAAACCTCACTATATACCTGTCTGTGTTTCCAACTCAGTGTGTCGGCACTTCCCATGAAAGAGGAAATACACAAACACACACACTGCATTAACAACAAAACCATATGTATACACCTATTATTATTATTATTATTATTATTATTATTATTATTATTATTGTTGTTGTTGTTGTAGTTGTTATTATTATTAAAAGTCTGCCAAATTTCTGTTTGTTCTTATCATTCTCACCTGCTTCCTTCATCACTTTTTATTGTTTGGTAGTACAATCTTTAGTCTGAGGGTTAGTGTTTAATTGTTTGATATTAAAGTATGTGTATGTGTGTGTGTGTGTGTGTGTGTGCGTGTGTGTGTGCTGGCTGTAATTGTTGTGACTTGTCAGTGGAATAGCGTGCAGAGAGTGTGTTTGCCGCACCTATGTGAGAGATTATGATTCAGCATTTAATGTTCTGCGTTCAGAATAAGAGGTTTTATCAGGTTAGAACTCGCCTGAAGCTAAGAGCCAAGACTAAAAGATCAACACACACAGACAGACACTCACTCCTACAGCAACTGCTCTGTGTGACTATTCCTGTCCGATTTAGATTGTCCAGCCAACTGACTTCGGACAGAAATATACTCACTCACACACACACACACACACACACACACACAGTGTCCTCTTGACCCAAAATATAAATACACCTTTATATTAATGTTCTTACTTTTATAGCAACTACTGAGGAAAAGTTAAAACATTATTGATACAGCGAATATTTAAAGAAAGAGGGCGAAAAAAATTCTAAGGAATTCTGCCCCTGGTGGCCTTGGGCTTCAGTTTTCCACACTGTGCAGCGGAGGGGCCCACACTCACGCCCCTGGACCGTTCATACTTTGTGGTGAACAAACCAATGCGAGTAAAATGAGGCATGATTTTGCGACTTCTTCAGCAAAACTTACTTCGAGATTTATCTGCATTTCGTGCAGTCTCATGGGTAAAGAACACATTAAAGAAAGCGAAAAATCAAGATCTCCAGAACTCCAAAATCTGTAAATATTTCATAATGTGAAAACAATAGATTTTATATTTGTATATATTTGTGTGGATTTTTAAAATAACAAAGAATTATTTATTCAAATTACTATATTCCTTCTTTTATGTAATAATAAATATATTTTGTATTCACATAATCTGTGTTGTATTTCCATAATATTAATAGAATACTATAGTAATAACTAAAAAACAGCATTTGAGCCACTTTTAAAAAAATAATTTCTTGAGAAATATAAAACACATTTGCATACATTAGTAATATTAGTTTACAGAGTACATGCAAGCAAATTAACTAATGGATCAGAAACAACAGTAATGTAAAAAGTAAAAAGTGCTTAACATAAGTGGATGACAATAAGTAACCTTATAAATAGCAATTACATAGTAATAATAATAATAATAATAATAATAATAATAATAATAATAATAATTTGTGCATAGATAGTTAGACAGACAGACAGACAGACAGACAGACAGATAGATAGATAGATAGATAGATAGATAGATAGATAGCAATAATTCTATATGATTCAAGATTAAAAAGATTCAAATTTGTATTTGTCACATACATCACTGTAAAACCCAACAAGTTCACAAAACTCAAAACCTTTGTTGTAATCGATTGCCTAGGAAATTTTAAGTTACGTAATATAATTTTTAAGTTCAGTTAACTTTAAAAATATATTCTTATTGAACTATTTTTAAAATAAATTTAGATTTTATTTACAATTTTATTTTTTTAAGAACTACATACTACATTAATTATAGTAAGAATTATATAATTAAAATTATTATTATATAATTAATATAACTTTTTCCAACTTAACCAGAACACAAAATACATGAAATCACTTACTTAAAACTTACTTTAATAAAAAAAATACTTAAAAACTTAACATACTAAAGTCAGTAATTCAAAGAACATGAAATTACACATAAAGGTTGTTTATTTAATCGTAGAATTTTAGAAACAAGCTGTCATTCTAACGGCATTCACAAAAACAAGCTGCCATTACAAAGGCAATAACACATTAAAAAAGTCTGGACAGTGTACATGTATGGATCATTTATGCACATGGCGGCAAAATAGGATCAAAAGTTTGGCGCACCAAAAAACAAAATCTGCGCATTCTCAACTACAAAATCTCATTTATGGGTTACAGATTTTAGCTTTTGGTGCACAAAACTTTAGGTCCGGTTATGGATTTTGCTTTTTGCTACGCGGATTTCCCATTTGCTGCGCGGGTTTCCTTTTTGCTGCGCGAGCTTCCCTTTTTGCTGCGCAGATTTCCTTTTTTGCCGTGCAAAACTTTTGGACTTATTTTTACGCTTGGGCGGGATTTAGACAGCTATTGGCTGTTGAAGTTAAGCCCCGCCCAGCCAGCCCTTTCGGGAATGTGTCATGCTTTCTGTTTACACAATTATGTTTTTAATCACAATATATATTAACTGTATAGATCTTATGGATGTAATACTAATGCAGGTAGATTTAAGAGGGGTAAAAAGGCATTAACCATAACTTTCTGTTTACGCAAATATGTTGATTAGTTGTTCAGAAATAGCAGTGTGCTGTATACAAGGTGACTGCAGACTACAGTGTAGTAGAGCA
>JAOVVF010056953.1:0-16781 GCA_028565595.1 Duopalatinus emarginatus
ATAGCACAGAGACAGCGCTGGTTAAAGTTGTGAATGACCTGTTATTGGCCTCTGATCAGGGTCGTGTCTCCCTGCTTATATTACTTGACTTAAGTGCAGCTCTTGGCACCATTGATCATGCTATTCTCCTTCATAGGCTAGAGAATGTAGTTGGAGTTAAAGGAACAGCCTTGTCCTGGTTCAGAGTGACCATTATCAGTTTGTAGACATAAATGGTGGCTATGCTATGTCAAGTAAGGTAAAGTTTGTTGTTTCACAAGGTTCTGTTTTAGGCTCATTATTATTTTCTCTGTATATGTTACCTTTGGGTAACATTATTCAGAAACACAGTATCGGCTTTTACTGTTATGCTGATGATACAGAAGTATATGTGTCTGCAGTTTCTGGATGAAAGACACCAGTTTAGTCAAGTTGAGGAATGTGTGAAGGACATTAGACAGTGGATGTTGAACAATTTTCTATTACTAAATTCTGATAAAACAGAAGTACTAGTATTAGGACCACAGGCAGCTAGAAGTAAAGTTTCTGATTCCTTGTTGATGGTCTTTCAGTTACACCATGTATAGCTGTTAAAGACCTTGGTGTGATTATTGATTCTAGTCTTTCTTTTGAAGCTCACGTAAGTAATATCACCAGGACTATAAAATACTACTACTGACGTACTACTCGCGCCACAGTACCTTAGCGAACTTCTAGTTTCTTATGATCCTCCATGCCTACTTTGATCAAAATGTTCAAGTAAGGCTATTTACTGATACCTCGAATTACGAGGGCTACAGCAGGGGGCAGATCCTTCTCTTATAGAGCCCCACAACTATGGAACAGCTCTCCAATTACTGTTCGGGACTCAGACACAATCTCAGTTTTTAAGTCTAGGCTGAACTTATATTTGTTTGATCAAGCATATTCTTCATAGTTTTTCCATAGTTCAAGGCATAGAGCTAGAGGGTTCATGGTTAAAGCCTGTTTTGGTAAACTGGGATGTTTGGATGCTGTCGCACCCCCCCACACCCACTCTCACATGTTCACTCAGGTTTGAAGATGCTGAAGTGGCTGGCTGCCTTATGTCCCAAGGTGCCCTCAAGTCTGTGTCACCTTCTGGTTCTCCCTTGTATTTATGCTGTCTTAGCTAGTCTGCCGGAGTTTCTGCTTGCTCTCGGCACTCCTTATATTTGAAGTGACCATTACATAAAGATCAAACAGAGAGTTAAGTATGATCTTTATGTAATGGTCACTTCAAATATAAGGAGTGCCAAGAGTGCCGAGAGTGTTAATTATTTAGATTTTAGCCACCTGAGCTATTTGTGTGTGTGTGTGTGTGTGTGAGAGAGAGAGAGAGAGAGAGAAGGACTATACTTAGTGACAGAATACTTCACCACACATGGAGGTGGCAGAGTATAAAACAACCCTGGCAGGTCTTGTCAGCAAGCTCCATCAGTAGATGGTCCTTCTGGCACAGATGGTCCATTCTCTTAACCTGCGGTTACCTCTGCAATCACCAACTATTAACAAAATGCTTGACTAAACAAACAGATTTTCAGCTTTACAAACAGACATTAGCTTCACTGAAGAAATGCTGAAGTTGTTCGACACGTCCGTTCACGGGTGGGCGGCTGCCAGGAAACTACTTCAGTCCAGCCAGGGCAAGAAGTCAGTCTCTGACTATGCCGTCGATTTCCGTACCCCATTGGCTACCTGTGGATGGAATGCTGTGGCCCAGTTTGATGTTTTCCTGCACGGTCTTTTCGAACCCATTAAAGACAAGATTCTCTCCGGTGAGTTGCCTCTTTGCCTCCCGTGGTGACTTTGATGCCTTAGTGGACCTGGCCATCTGCATTAAGAAGCAGCAGGAGCGGTGCCAATATCTTCGGAGAACCGAGCTGGAGGAGAGACTGCCTCTGGCACCAGTAAGTCAGACTCAGTCACCCCTCGCTGCCCCGTGTATGGTATCGGAACACATACAAGTTGACCGAACCCGGTTGTCCCCTGCGGAGAGACAAAGGAGAATGGACTTAAAGGCGTGCATTTATTGCAAACCCTGGCCACTTCATAACCAGGTATCAAGTAAGAGGTCCATACCCACCGGTGAGTACTGTACAGTACTGTACTGTTCAGTACAGAGTTACTGAACTCTGAACATAACCCCACTTCATCCTTCACCCGTCACCCAATCACTGCTGCCTGCCACCCTCAAGTCCAGTGCCTGCCGCCACCCCGTATCAGTGCTCATTGATTCAGGAGTAGATAGGAACTTCCTTGATGCCCACCTGGCTGCTGAACTTTTTTTATCTGCTAGACGCTCCCTATGCACCTGTCATGTTGGGTCACCCATGGTTGGCCCGACACAATCCCCACATTGACTAGCCACATTGACTGGCAATATAGTGGGGTGATCTACCACATGTATGGCTAATTGTCTGCATAATGCCTCTGCTCCTCTGTCTTCAGGTCCCATTGTAAGCAATCCTCCAGATGAGGACCAATCTGGAGTACCTCCCGAGTACCTGGACCTCAAGGTGGTATTTAGCAAAGCCCGAACTTGAGAATCAGCTCTACGCTAAGGCAGAGAAATGCGAGTTTCACAAGGACTGGTTTGTGATCACCCCAGAAGGGGTTCAGATGGATAATCTGAAGGTCAAAGCAGTGACAGAATGGCCTCAGCCAACTACTAGACGGGAGTTGCAGAGGATTTTAGGGTTTGCCAATTTCTACAGATGATTCATCTGCAATTTTGGTTCTGTGGCTGTCCCTCTAACTCTGACTTCTCCCAAAGTAGGTTTTTCCTGGACTCCCGAAGCCGAAAAGGCCTTTACTCTGCGTAAGAGACTGCTCACCACAGCCCCCATCTTGTGCCGACCTGATCCTACTCGCCAATTCATTGTGGAGGTGGATGCCTCAGACGTTGGTGTAGGGGCTGTCCTGTCGCAACGTTCAGCCAGTGATGCTAAGGTTCACCCATGTGCCTTTTTCTCCCACAGACTCTCACAAGCGGAGCGCAATTATGACATTGAGGACCGAGAGCTACTGGCTGTTAAACTCACTCTGAAAGAATGGCGGCATTGGCTTGAGGGTGCTGAGAAGCCATTCTCCAAGAATGGCAAACCTGACGCCCTATCCAGACAATTTCCCGATCCTGATTCCGTGTCTTCTCCCAGCACTATCATGCCTCCCCAATGCGTGGTGGGGGCACTCACATGGGACATAGAAGCTTCGATCCGCAAGGCTCTGGTTAATCAACCCAGTCCATCTGCCTGTCCCACTAATCGACTTTTTGTTCTGTTCAGTCTGTCCGTTCACAGGTTTTGCAATGGGCCCCCACCTCTAGGTTGACCTGCCATCCAGGGGTGAGACGAACTATAGCGTTCATCCGGCAGTGCTTCTGGTGGCCAGCCATGAAGGAAGATGTAAGTCGCTTTGTGGAAGCTTGTCTGGTGTGTGCACAGAATAAAAAACCTTCTAACCGACCTCCAGCCTGATTACTACAGCCACTCCCCATGCCCAAGAGACCCTGGTCCCACATTGCACTGGACTTTGTCACTGGTCTGCTTCCGTCTCATGGTAACACCACAATCCTCACAATAGTTGACTGCTTCTCTAAATCTGTTAATCTCATTCCATTACCCAAGCTTCCGTCTGCTCACCATTCAGGTGAGAGCTCCCATTCTTATCCAAGATTTATAGAACTATTTAAGCAGGTCTTTGATCATAGCACTGATGGTCGCTGTGCAGGAGAGTGTTTGCTCGCGCTGTTTCAGGGGGAGCAGAGAGCCTTGGAGTACGCACTCGAATTCCGAACCTTAGCAGCTGAGAGCGGGTGGAACGATGCCGCCCTCAAAGTGACCTTCAGGAGGGGTCTAAGTGCCAAGATCCAGCGAGAGCTAGCATGCAGAGACATGGAGATGTCCCTTGATACCTTGATCGCTACTGCCATCACCCTAGACAACGTGATACGAAGCCAGCCAGCCAGTGTCTTGACAGAGGTCCCACTCAATGAGCCGGTGCCAATGGTCCTGGGCCCCCTGCGTCTCTCCAACCAGGTGAGAAAGAGACAGGCAGTGCTTCATCTTTGATTCTACTGTGGTGAACAAGGTCATGCTCTAGCCACATGTCCGATCAGGCCTTCGCACACTACTCACACCAGGGGTGCCTCTAAGGACGACACACCGGTGCGCTCGGTGAGTAGCGGTGCTCCTAGTGTTTAAACCGAGCTTACAGATTCTCTGCCAAAATGTAGTATGTTTTCTCCCAGTGCTCATCAATTCAGGGGCAGTGACCAGCTTCATCAACCATGCCACTGTCGAAGCCCAAGGGATCCCAGTCCTAAAGACGAGCACTTCTTTCCAGATCCGAGCGGTGGATGGCAGCCCCATTGGGAATGGCAAGGTTACCTACCAGACCGTCCCATTAAAGATGAAGATCGGTCTCCTCCATGAAGAGGAAATTTCACTCCTGGTTATAGAATCTCCTAAGTATCCCATCATCCTCGGCATGGACTGGCTCAAAACCCATGACCCTGTGATCTCCTGGAGGGAGGGCGACATTTCAAATTGGTCCTTATTCTGTTTCTCACGATGCCTTAATGTCAAGTCTTGTCCGGTCCGAACCACCAAGGTCGAGACGTCCACATCCCCGCCCAATTATTACGACCTGCTGGAGGTATTCAGCAAGCACCATGCTGAGGGCCTGCCTCCTCACCGGCCCTTTGATTGCACCGTGGACCATCTCCCAGGTTGCACTCCTCCCCGCAACAAGGTCTATGCCCTGTCTCTTCCTGAACAGAAGGCCATGGAGGAGTACATCCAAGAAGCCCTACACCAAGGCCACATTCGGCATTCCGCATTGCCAGCCTCAGCAGTCTTCGTCTTTGTGGAGAAGCTACCGAGGCCTAAACATCTGGTACCCGTACTCTCTCCCACGTGTCCCATCAGCCCTTGAACAGTTACGAGGAGCTACAGTGTTTATGAAGCAAGATTTACGTAGTGCTTATAATCTGGTCCATATCAGGAAAGCACCGCCTTGGGTCACTACGAGTATCTAGTCATGCCATATGGACTAGCCTCAGCACCTAGTGTCTTTCAACATTTTGTTAATAAAGTTTTTAGATACTTGTTGGGGAGATCAGTCATCGTCTATATAGACGAAATTTTAGTTTTCTTGCCAGATCTGCCCTCCCATGTTCAGCATGTCAGAAGTTCTCTGCAGACTCTTGGCAAATAACCTGTTCGTTAAGAGAGAGAAATGCCAGTTCCACCGGCCTTGAGTGGAGGTTCTGGGTTAAAATATTGGACCTGAGGGTGTGTCCATGAATTGCCAGAGGTTGGAGGCAATTACCCAGTGGGACACTCCCACCACGGTGAGAGAACTTCAAAGTTTACTGGGATTTGCAAACTTTTATCAGAGGTTCATTCGGAACTTTAGTTCAATCGCCTCTATCCCTGAGAGGCCCTGGTCCCACCTGGCCATCGACTTCATCACAGACCTTCCACAATCCCAAGGATTCACTGCAGTTCTGGTGCTTGTAGATTGATTTTCCAAGGGTTTATCCCTCTTCCAGGTTTGCCAACAGCCATGGAGACCGCAGTGGCTCTTTTCCACAATGTCTTCCAGTTTTATGGCCTCCACGAAGATATCTTGAGCGACAGAGGGCCCCAGTTCATCTCTCAGGTATGGGGAGCTTTCATGGAGAAACTAGGCGTCATCGTCAGTCTCACCTCCGGATTTCACCCACAAGGTAACGGTCAAGCTAAACACGTTAATCAAGAATTAACCAAGTTTTTGCATCTATATTGCCAGTTTCAGCCTCAAGAATGGGTCCGGTTCCTTCCCTGAACAGAGTACGCCCAAAATTCATTTCGGCACTCTGCAACTGGACTCACACCATTTGAGGTGATCCTGGGCCACCAGCCACCCTTATTCCCTTGGAACGCCACAACCTCTGAAAGCCCTACAGTCGATGCATGGTTCCGCAAGAGCGAGAGGGTGTGGTCGAAGGTGTACCAACAGCTCTCAAGGGCCATCTCCCGCATGAAGAAGGCAACCGATTCATCCTACGTTCCACGTCTCTGCTCTCAAGCCAGTCCATGCCAGGCCCCTGGATCACGCAGAGCCTCCTGCCCAACCCCTGAAGCCTTCAGACACTCTAGCCCAGTCCCAAGAGTCCCAGTCTCCATGGCCAGCCGACACCTACATGGTCCGGGAGATCTTGAACTCTAGAAGGTGCGCAGGAGGGCTCCAATATCTAGTATCTTGGAAGGGGTACGGCCCGAAAGAGGACTTCTGGGTCACTGCCAGTAACATCTTGAATCCCCTCCTTCTCCAAGAATATCATGCCAGGTACCCCCACAGACCAGGACCACGTAAGCCTGGGAGGCCTCATGGACCAAACTGCATCTCCCACAGGGCATTGCAAATTGGGCACACCTGCTGGCGGCCATGTTTGATTGCTCATCTAGCTGCCCTGAGGAGTACAAAAAGGGCTTGTTTTAACTCCTCAGGGTGGATCAACAGACTGGCTACTCTCTTCACATCAGTCGTCGCCACGATGGTTCCAGATCTGTCTCGAAGTTAAGTATTCCTGTCTCGATTCCCCACTCAGTTCCAGTTTCGTTTTGTTGCTCTCGTATTTGCTAGTGAGTCGTCTCCATTTTGTTTATGTTTTCAGAGTTCCCCTTGCTGGAGTGTGAAGTGTTCCTGCCCTCACCCATTTGCTCTTGGAAATTTCTGTGCATTGGATCATCTTGTGTTTTGTTTGCTCCCTCCACGCTCCAGTGTTTTTTTTTTGTTTTTGTTTTTTTTGTGTGACTTTTCTAAACTTTTGGACTGTGTTCGCACTGCAATAAACAGATACCCTGCACTTGACTCCTCATTGTGTGGGTCTGTAACAACGACTCATGAATCACATACTTAGTATATCAAGTTGTTTTAAGCACACATAATGTGTTTTAAATGTTTAATTGGGCAGCTCAATGAAATATACTTAAATTGTATGGTAAAAGTGGTGAAAATAACATGACTAGTGTACTTAGTATATATATAATATAACTTTATTACAGTACACAAAGACTCGAGGAAACAAATATGGTATAGTTAAGTATTCTAATTAGAAAAGAATCTAGATATTCAAGCTTTAAGTTCACCTTGAATGCACAGTTATTAGTTATCTCCTCTTTTTTATCTCTTCTACACAAAGATACTTGCAGCTCTCTGAGGAGTCATTTCTGTTCCAGAACAAAAGATTCATAAAGCAAAATTGAAGGAAGGTGGTTAAAGTGCTTAAAGGTACCAACCGGTATGCAAGTGGTATCCTGCTTAGCCATTGACATTAGACCTCTGTGTATGCACAATAGGCAATAATGCTGTGTATTTTTTCCCAACTTATAACTTATGTCACTTTATTTTCTAGTCTTATCTAACTGATTTCACTTCATTTGTTCATTTGCTATTATAAACATGGTCTGGTGGAGACAAACACAAATGCAGAGATAATAAAAAAAAGTCTTTCACTTAAAGTAACCAAAAACATGAACACCATTAATGAAACCAAAAGATCATGAACATAAAACACTAAACTCGAGTCAGCTTCCACTGTGAGAGGGATCGCTCTGCTTACCCTGCCTACCCACCAATACTTCGCCACTATGCTGGCTAAAGTCCATAAAAAATTAAAGTATGATTTAATTAGCTGAATGGCAGCATCCAGTATCCTCAGTGTGGTTAGACATGAGCTGAGCAGTGGCTTCCTTAACAGCATCAGGCATGAGCTGAGTGATGGCACCTTAAGGAGAACCTTTGTATCTCCTCAGCAGGGTAAAAAGAATAATAGTAAACTAAAGGCCAGTGCTTATGAAGAACAGACTAAGATTCCTCAGGAATGCTGCCTGAAGATGGAGTCTGGCTATGCATCACATTTTGTTACTGACAAGATAAATACTTCAGTCCTATAACAAATCTACCTAGCTAACATGCTTAGCTATTAGGCAGTAACATTAAGGCAGTCACCTATTTGTATTGAGGCATTACCTTATTTGATTGTCTCAGAAGAATAACTGCAGACCCGTATATTATTCTAATACATGGACATGAAAATCTTTAAAGGTGTTCTGTACATTTTAAATGGACCACGCAAATTCTCTTTTTAAAGCATCAAAAGGCAACTGGAATGTGGGGACCACAAAGACCACAATGCACATGTCTCCAAGCATAATTATCACAGGAAATCATGAATAGCATGTATTCAAACTTTATTATAGTTTCACATGGGTATTATCCACTCTCCTTCCTACATTCTCTAACTACCTTACAACTTTACACAGACTGAATTAATTCAGTAGTTGCAATTCCATTGCCTTTGTTCTATCAGGAGAACATCCCAGATTTGCATTCCAAAGAAGTCTTTGATTCACCAAGTATGTGTGCATTCAGACTGGGAAATGGCCTTTACATATTAATTCATCTCACTTGGAAGCGACTCATCCCCTTTTTTTTCTCCATGTCTGTCCTTCAAGCACTCATTTTTGGACCCATTACCTTTCGGCACTGGGCTATTTTGTCATATCGTTATGAATTTAATATTTCAGTGTTTTTAATCCAGTCAACAGAAAAAAAAACATACAGAAAGGGAAAACAAGGTCATCATAAGCCCTATCTGGATGGGATAACATTTACGTGGGGTCCTTGGGTAATTCTCTCTGGGTCCTCTGTGATTTTATTCCTGTTCATAGCGACCATGTGTGTGTTTTGCTCAGACATCCTCAGAGAAAATTACAGGCAGATTTACCTACTGTTTGTAGCTGGAATCTGCGTTCATCTGATTATTTTAGTCCTGTCCGGATGCATATCTCTGAGTTTGTACAGGCAGACCCTGTACAAACTCAGGAGATCTAGGAAATGTGACTATGAACATGGCTTATAAAAATAATCTACAATAATAATTTAAATCATTTAAATCATACCAATAAAAATCTTATTCAAACTCAATAAGAATTTACTCCATTTACTATTGGCTACATAATAACCACTGTAAGGTTTGTGTGTAAACACACTCATTAAAACAGGGTTGAACACAAATTCAGATGCTTATTAAATAAGTCCAAAAACACAATCCAAAATCAGAATCCAGATTCAGGCACAGGGTCAATTGATTAGCACACAGATAGGCAGACGCAAAATCTGGGTTGAAAACAGGGGTGCCGCCATTTTAGATGAGTGCCAGTAATTCTGGGAAAATGGAGTCTTTGCTACCTGGCTGTGCTGGTGCCTCACTAGCAGAGCCCAATCCACCATCTGACACTGGTGTGTCACCTTTACTCTTATACACATGTCATTTCATGAGGAGCACTGCAGCAGGAGCAGCAGGGTCAGCAAGAGGAATGGTAGACTCAGCATGGACACCAAACACCAGGACTCAGGGATGTGAAATGGCTAAATCTAAAAAAACGGAGAGCTGAAAGAAAGTGAAAGCAAAACACGGGAATTAGCGATTGCGCAATAGCAGCGGAAAATAACACAGACCATAAAACCAGAGAAATAGACTTCAGCGTGATAAGTAATAAAGCACGAGTAGCGCAGCAGATTACCCAATGTAGTAAAGCCCATAATCCAGCGGTGAATGGCGTTCATGCGCTGCCTTAAAAAGGGGGGCTGATCAGCCGGTGAGTGGAATCCAGTACGTAGAATAATGACGTCAGCGGCGAGGTGACACAGACCTGCGGGATATAAATGTAGCCACAATGGGGAAGCAAAAGAAAGAAAGAGGGTGCCAGGATATAAGACTGGGAAGGGCAGGAGATCAAAGGAAGGAAGAGGAACCGTAACAGTATCGTGCCACCCTGCTTCAGCACAAGCAGAGAAATATTACAAGCTTGTAATTGGTGCATTCTAACTTCATTCACCTGTTGGTGGTAGTCTAATGTCAAGCTTCTCCATAAAATGACACCACATTTGTGACATAAACTCAGCACCCTGGTTGCTTACAATGTCCTCTGTAACAACGAAATACTTTAACACATGCTGAAATAAGAGAAACATTCCAAGTTACAAGTACATTATTACCTTGGTACATGGGCACATCAAGGGAGTTGAGGTACAGGTAGAAGTAGAAGTTTTCCTGGTGTTGTGTGTGCAGCACAAGGCTCAGTGTTTCACCAGTTTTTGAAATATGTTGCTTTTTTACCTAAAAAAACTATCATTTGCATTTTTCCCGTTGGGGAAGTTAATTTTAAAAAGTCATCCATTACTGATTACTTATTACATAATAGTGTAAAAAAAAGTGTAAAAAAATGCAGGAGATGTGGGTGAGGAGGAATGTGGGTGAGGCGGCCACGAGCCGGGCTGGATCTGTGAAGTGCGTACCACCTGGTGCGGATAAAGGAGGGGGACGAGTGGAAAACAGCGTTTAGCATGACATCAGGCCTAGTGATGCCCTATGGCCTGGCTTCAGTGCCATATATGAGTGCCTCATAAATGAGGTGCTGCGGGACATGCTGGGTAAATTTGTGATAGCTTACATAGATGACATTCTGATTTACTCTCAAGACCTGGTAAGCCACAGGCATCATGTCCAGCAGGTGCTCCACAGACTACTTAAGCACCAGTTGTATGTGAAAAGGGAGAAATGCCAGTTCCACCAGGACCGGGTGGAGTTCCTGGGGTATCACATCAGGCCGGAGGGAGTGGCCATGGACCCAGGTAAGGTATGGGCAGTGATGAATTGGAGCCAGCCCCGGACATCGCGAGAGCTTTGACGCTTCCTGGGGTTCGCCAATTTCTACCGTCGGTTAATCCGGGGCTTCAGCTCCAACGCCACACCCCTCACCAATCTCTTAAAGGGTAACCCCTGGAGGCTCCCCTGGACCACGGAGGCGAGCCACACGTTTCAGGCCCTGAAGACAGCGTTCACCACCGCCCCTATTCTCAAGCAGCCTGACCCCGAGCTTCCGTTTGTGGTGGAGTGGACCGAGAGAAATAACGATGTGGGGGACAGAGAACTTTTGGTGGTTAAACAGGCTCTGGAGGAATGGAGCCACTAGCTAGAGGGGGCAACACATCCATTCCTTATTCTCAAGGCGGCGAAGCGGCTTAACCCCAGGCAGGCCAGGTGAGCTATGTTCTTCACCTGATTTAACTTTGTCATGTCATATCATCCGGGGTCAAAGAACAGTAAGGCGGATGCCCTCTCCCGCCTTTATGACAAGGTGAGCAACGACGAGGTACAGCCCTCACCACAAGTTTGTAAGTCACATTTCCTGGGAACTCAACGACCTGATCAAATCATGCCAGCCCTCACGGGGGGCCCACCAATGCCCACCAGGTCTGTTATATGTCCCCTCGGACCTCCGCAGCTGCCTCATTACCTGGGCTCACGTCGAGCCAGGAGTGGGACACCCGGGCACCCGATGCACCTTGGAGCTTCTGTCGGGCAAGTTTTGGTGGCCCACTATGAGCAGAGACATTAACTGAGACTTTGTGTCATCTTGTGCTGTTTGTGACTTTCCAGGCCAGAGTGTTGGAGAGATTCCTTCCTCCACTCCTTCCCTACAAGTCCCCATTGGAGATCTTATGAGCGTTAAACCCCCGCGAGCATTTTTAGTTTCGTCTCTCCACACTCTGGACCGGAAAGTCTGTGAACATAAAAGGGCAGAACACACAGGAGTCAACACATAGAAAGGTTTGTGGAACCACAAGACCTATAGCGTAGCGATAATCAGAGACGAGCTAGTGCTGGGCATAGATAACACAACAAGAAAACTTGACACAACGCAAGGACGTGGCAATAGTGGCAGTTATGTTGACCCGCAGAGAGCTTTAGCCAGAGAGCCCATTTTATAGCGAGGGAAGAGCTAATTATGAGCTCTTCCTAAATGAGCACCGTGTGTGTAATCTCTGGCTGAGCGCTCTGCGGGCGCACTCAACCTCACCGATTACCGTCTCTTTGGCAGCCCTTTCTTCAGCCTTCTGAGGTGGTATAAGCGTTGCCGTGCCTTCTTTATCAGGGTGGAGATGTGTGTAGTCCATGTCAGGTCCTCAAAGATGTGGACACCGAGGTACCTGTAGCTGGTCACTTTCTCAACTGCAGGTCCCTTAATCTGGAGTGGTGTGTACGAAGTCCTCCTCTTCTCTCTTCTGAAGTCCACAACCATCTCCTTGGTCTTGGAGACGTTCATCTTCAGGTTGTTGGCATCACACCCTGATGACAGCTGTTACACTTCACTCAGGTAGGCCTTCTCATCGTTGTTAGAAATAAGGCCTACCACCACTGCATCATCCGCAAATTTAACAATGGTGTTGAAGCAGTGAGTGGCTGTACAGTCATGGGTGTATAGAGAGTACAGGAGTGGACTCAATACACATCCTTGGGGGTGCTGAGGGTTATGGAGCTGGACATGAAGTTTCCCATCTTAACCACTTGAGGCCGGTCAGACAGGAAGCTCTGTACCCAGGAACACAGTGAGTGGTTCAGTCCCAGGTCTTTGAGTTTCATGACCATCCTGGCGGGAACAATTGTGTTGAACGTCGAACTGTAGTCAACAAACAGCAGGTCTGCATAGTTCCCTTTTCCAGTGTCCAGATGTGTGACGATGGTGTGGAGGACAGGTGAGATGGCATCTTTAGTACTACCATTGCTGCGATAGTTGAACTGAAGAGGGTCCAGTGATGAAGGCAGAGATAAACAGATGAAGTCTTTGATGAGCTTTTCAAAGCACTTCATGATCATGGAAGTGAGAGCTACTGGGAGGTAGTCATTTAGGCAGGCTGGGTTGGTATTCTTAACAACAGGGATTATTGTTGACTTTTAAGGCACTTTGGAATGACGGAGTGGGCCAGGGATAAGTTGAAAATTATGGCAAACACAGCGGCTAACCAATTGCCACATGCTTTAAGCACCATTCCGGGGATGCCATCAGGGCCAGCTGCCTTCCTGCTGTTTATCGGTTTCAGAGCTTTCCTCACATCCAGCTCTGAGATGGTGTGTGGGACGTCCTCACTGGTCAGGTCGCACGTGACTGGAGCACTAGCGCTAACAAAGCTAAAAGCGCTAGCGATGTTAGCATTATCTGTGCCAGCCTCGAAACGTGCATAGAATGTTTTTAAGTCTTCCACTAGTGAGGAGTCCATGACTGCTGAGGTGTGCGTTTGTTTGTGAAAGTCTGTTATAGTCCGTAGTTCTTGCCACATTTGTCTGGTGTCATGATCGCCCAGATGAGCCTCTACTTTCTCCCTGTATCTCCATTTAGAAGCCTTAACAGCTTTCCTCACTTTATACGACTCTGCTTTATACAGAGTCATACCCCCAGTGCTCAGTCCAGTGTTGTAAGCAGTGGTACAAGCTTTTATAGCCTCACAGATTGTTCTATCAACCCACGGCTTCTGATTAGGAAGAACCTTAACAGTTACCATGGGAACAATATTATCAGTCACTTTGGCTACAAAGCTCGTAACCATTTCCGTAAACTCATCGACATCATCAGAGCTCGCCCTGAACATGTCCCAGTCTACGTCACTCACCGTGTCCTGAAGCGTGGCCTCTGATTGGGCAGTCCAGCGCCTGAACTCTCTGGCTGTCAGAGTTTCCTGGTTTTGTCTTTGTCCGGCATGAGGAAAATGGCGGCGTGGTCAGATTTCCCAAAAGCTTGTTATTCAAAGATTATACATTGGCAAGCAGAATACAATGTGTACTCTCTCGTAGTCTGTTTCAGACACCAGTGCGTTTCTCTCTGTGTTTCTTCTTGCACCTTTTCCAAGGAGGCTTGTCTCCATTGTTTGAGTCCAGAAGATCTCTGTTGGCCAAGTGTATCTGTCACATAAAACCTCAGAAAAAAGATAAGTTGACCTAGTTCTTATTTCCAGAAGGGTACTGAAGTCGTACATTATCATTGCCTGTGATAGGGTGGTGAAGGAACTCAAAAACAACTAAATAAATAACTATAGAAACTCACAGTCTAAGCGGAGCAGTCACGACGGCGTCTGGCCGTCAAGCAAGTATAAGAACTGAAAATTATAACAGTAAAGGCAAAAAAAGATATTAAAAAAAAGTATGAATTGAGAAATATGCATATTAGTTTATAATAATAAATTATTATTACAGTTATTGCAGCCCAAACAGAGAACAGCTCAGAAAATCTGTGTCTGAGTAACGTGAGTAACATTTTTTTTTATAAAGTTAGTAACTGTAATGAGATTACACAATATTAAACTGTAATACTTTACATTATTTTATTACTGAAAAAAGTAATGAGATTACTGTACTGACTTATCCCCAACACTAAACAGGACTCTGAGGTCAAACGAGCTATTCATCCTGCCCGGAAGTGTCCGGCATTGGTGCCGAGACTGTAAACAAAGACAGGGTAAGGCCTGTGCTAGGCTAAGGCTAATCTTCCTCGCTAATGTCCGGTCTCTGGCTAATAAATTGGACAAACTAAAGGTATGGACAGTATCACAAAAATGGCTGAATGACTGTAATATCATGTTTTTTTTTTACGGAAACATGGTTAGTAGTGATGTGTCGAACAGCATAGTGGAACTGGAGGGATGCACTGTATTCAGAGCCCATAGGTTGGCTGAAGCTTCGGGTAAGACGTTGTCAGAAGCTTCTGTGTTTGCATGTATGTAAACAAATCGTGGTGCATGGATGCTGTTGCTATTGATACCCACTGGACTGCTGATTTACAGTTTCTGATTATTAAGTGCAGACCCTTCTATCCTCCATGTGAGTTTGCATCCATTATTTCTGCTGCAAGCCTGCCTACCTCTGGATGCTAATGCTAAAATGGCTAAAATGGCTAAGAACTGTGTGCTGCTATTGAAAACTACAACCTGTGTATCCCAATGGAGCCTTTATTGTCTCTGGGGACTTTAACCACTGCAGTTTGAAATCTGGATTTCCAAAGTTTTACCAGAATGTCTGATGTATCACAAGGGGTCATAAAACTTTGGATCATGTTTACACCAGTGTGGCTGATGCCTACAAAGTCACACCTCTCCCCCACCTTGGACAGTCTGACCATCGTTCTTTGTTCCTGCTACCCAAGTACACTCCAGTCATCAAAAGTGTGAAACCAACAACAAGGTCTGTGAAGAACTGTATGGAGTTGCCTGACTCTGTTCTTTAGAACCATTTCCAGCACACAGATAAGAGTATGCATTCTGCCCAATCCACATTGGACTCTCATACCAACATTGATACCAATGCCAATTTTGTCCTAGAACATATCAACAGCTGTGTGTACAAAGTAACAATACATGAGGAAACTTTTCCAAACCAAAAGCCCTGGATGAACAGAGAGGTTTGCCTCCTGCTTAAAGCAAGAGACTCTGCTTTCAGGTCTGGAGACTGGGAGGCCTACAGTATATCCTGAGCCAACGTGAGAAAAAGCATCATAGAGGCCAAATACTGCTACAAATTAAGAATTGAAAAACACTTCAGCTCCTCCAAGCATCAGCGTACGTGGCAGGGCACATACCCAATAACTAACTTTAAACTTCCACTTCCTACCAACAACACCTCACTCCTCAATGAGCTTAATCACATTTACGCTCGCTTTGATAGGGGAAATTTGGTGGCCTGCAGGAAAACAGATTTCTATCACTTCCTGAGCAAGGTGAATGTAAGAAAGGCAGATGGCCCTGATAGACCGTCTGGCTATGTGCTTAGGACCTGTGCTAAGCAGCTGGCCAGGGTCTTCACAGATATTTTTAATTTGTTGCTGGCCCAAGGACTGCCAACATCATGCCAAGTATTCAAATGCTTCAACCCTCAATGACTTCCATCCTGTTGCACTCACCCAATCATCGGCAATTGCTTTGAGAGACAAGTTCTCTTAAGTGAAGTCCTGTCTCTCTTAAGTGAAGTGGATCCTTATCATTTCAGTTATCATCAAAATAGGTCTACAAAGGAATGCCATTTCCATGGCACTCCATACTGCACTGACCCACCTGGACTGTAATACCTCATATGCTAGGATGCTGTTTCATGACTGTGTTCCTGTTTATGGCTCTAACTCCATAATCTAGTTTGCACATGACAGCAAGGTGATAGGCCTGATCAGAGGCGACGACTAGACGGCCTAGAGGTATGAGGTACAGCACCTGGCCACATGGTGTGAGGACAACATTTTGGGGCATCAAGAGATCATCATGGACATATGGATATATACAGATATATGGAAATACATATGGATATATGTGGATATATACCTATTGTATATATTATATTATTTGCTGCTGTCTTAATATATCTGTTTTATTCACTTTATTCACTGTGTATACTGTGTATACACATTTTGTAAGCATTATTCTACATACTCATACTGATAATGGTAATATTATGGTATTTTCCACTTCTGGTTGGTCTGTATTTCATTGGCTTTGTATCTGTATTATATATAATGACAATAAAATTACATCTCATCTAATCTAACCTAATCTTTGTTCATGTGGGGCCACAAGTACTTGGCATTGATTAACTCAAGGGTGCCCTTCGATACCTGGGTGTCCTGTCCATGCTATGAGCCCAGGTGTCATGGTTTGCATTCTAATATTTTCCTTTCATGCAATTTTCATTGTTTACATTTGTGATAAGACTAATGCACCTACTTTGTTATTACGACTCTTATTATAAAAAACGATTTTGAGAGACTTTTATTTTGACGACTCAGTTGGACAGGAAGTTGTTAGAAACCTAATGACAGGAAGTCATTTTGATCATGATTGCAGTGGAGACAGCTGCCTTGTCTGCCACTCCTCATTTGCCACATTTTATGTTTCTGTGTTTGTTCAAGCAA
>JAOVVF010057051.1:0-11615 GCA_028565595.1 Duopalatinus emarginatus
TCTCTCTCTCTCTCTCTCTCTCTCTCTCTCTCTCTCTCTCTCTCTCTCTCTCTCTCTCTCTCTCTCTCTCTCTCAGGCTCGGTGTACCTTCCATTTCCTTTCACTGAGTTAAAACAGGTTTCTCTTGAAAATGTGACAGTTTGTTCTTTTTTTCATGGAAAGAAGTGAAAATGTTCCATAATAAGGTTTTTTCTACTGCATTCCTTAAAGCTCTACAGCTCACATCTTTTCACACGTTTCATTCAGTCCGTAACGATCCGTGAGTTGCTTCTGAAAAAAGAAAATCAGTAGAAGAGAAAACAATGGGTATGTCATACTCTCAGCCAACACCCGGGTCATATCCTGCTATACTGATAGACACCGATCAGCCATAACTTTAACACCACCAGTCTAAACACCTCTGACCCTCCGAGACTCCACGCGAGCTCGGAAGATGTTCTGGGTTATCTGGGACCAAGATGTTAGCAACAGATCCTTCTGTGGATCTTCTGTTGGATTGGACCTGGTAATGGTCTAGCCTCCCCCGACCCTCCATGGACATCAATGAGCCTTGAGCGCCCATAACCATGTCTTTGGTTGTCCATCCTTGGACCATTTTTGGTATATACTAACCACTGCATTCTGGGACACACCTCACGAGACCTGCTGGTTTGGAAATGTTCTGACCCAATCATCTGGGTCATCTAGACATCATGATTTGGTCAGCAAGTGATTGGGGAGTTCCTGAAGTTGATAGTGTTGTGTAGACACTAGTTAGTACCTACCGAAAGTGGTCCAAGAAAGGACACCTGGTGAACCAGCAATGGTGCCCAAGTGTCACTGATGTGTGACCCGTCTGGTCCGATCCCACAGAAGGTCCACAGATGGATCTGCTGCTAAAGTCTTGGTGCCACAGATATCACAGAACACCTTCAGAGCTCTTGTGGAGTCCATGCATCGACGGGCACTCAATAGCTTTTGCCCTCCCTTGTTGTTAGCTGTGGTATGATATTGGAGCTCTGCCTGATGTGTAACCAAATTAGGACAGAAATCAAAGGGAAAGCTACAAAAACTCGCTGCATCATGTCTTCAGAAGTTATTAGAGTTTTGTTTGAAACAGTGGCAAGGAAGCATGGCGGTCCGCCCGCAGTTTTAAACAGCCTCTTCCTATGAAAAGTAGCAGACTCTCTATGGAAAACTAGACGTCTGGTTTATGAGGCCGAGGCCGCGTTGAAGGACACTACGCAAACTACAAGGAAATTTCAGACTCATATCTTGGACTCGGACCAAAGCAATGCATGATTATTTGCAGTTTGGGGTTTTTGGTGCATCATCTAGAGCTTGTGATCAACAGGTTTGTGGCTCCGGCGCGAAAGGAAGATGCAAACATCGTCCAGAGTTTGTCTCGGTTCAGCGGGTGCATTTTCATTAAGAGAAGATTATGTACCTTTCAAACTGTTCCTTTAAGCGTCTCAGAATGTGTAGTAGGTGTTGGGTAAGAAATAATATATAAGGAACCAACGTTGGTTCCTGGTTTGATCCCCACAACCGACAAAGACTCGGCTGAAGTGCCCTTAAGCACGGCACCTAACCCCCAACTGCTTCCCGGGCGCTGCAGATAGGAGCTGCCCACCACTCTGGGCATGTGTGCTTACTGCCCCCTAGTGTGTGTTCACTAGTATGTATGTTTCGCTGAATGGAGGGGTCAAATGCGGAGGTCAGTTCTGCTACACATTGGTCCAAAGAGTAGTAGTAGTAGTTCACTTTGCTTCACTTAAACAACAGGGTGTTGTGATGCAACCCTGTTACACAACCTTGAGTGACCTTGACAAGGGAAAACCTGTCAAGGTGAACCATTCATTGACCACTATGCTTGCACACACAGCCCAATTTTTGACCTCTGCATTTAACCCATCCCTGCAGTGAAACAAAACACTCTAGTAAACACTAGGGGCAGTAAACACACATGTCTGGAGAAACTGCCCCCTAGTGGGCAGTTTGGGGTTAGGTGCCTCGCTCATGGGCACTTCAGTCATGTCATGGATAGAACCCGGAACCTTCCAGTCACAAAGCTGGTTCCTTGTCATATCTAGATGACTCGATTAGAGCTCCAACACAGCAGATCTTGTGGGGTGTGTCCCAGTGTGCAGGTTTGGACAACCACTAAACCAGTGACAGAATTATTGGCACTATTGGCCAAGACTGACTTATGTGTGTGTGTGTGTGTGTGTGTGTGTGTGTGTGTGTGTCGGGGGGTGGTGGTGGTGGTGAAGCCTTTCGCCAACGAGTCAGAGCTGTTTCGGTGGTTGTTCAGGCATGCTTTGTAATGTTATGGCTGATCTGTGTTTGCAAAATTTGAACCTGGAAAGTGTGAAGCGCTCTGTCCTGATCTCTCTGTATAACTCTGAAACTGGAGACTCCTTCCATGAGCATCTATCATATTTTGTATTATTAAGGTTAAGCAGTGTGGCCACCCTCTGAGTAACTGGGCTACTATCAGAGCTGCTGTGATATTTCTTCTTACCCTCTCTTTCTCCCTCCCTCCCTCTCCATCCCTCTCTCTCTCTCTCTCTCTCTCTCTCTCTCTCTCTCCCTCCCAGGGACATGTCGGCCCTGCCTTATAGACGTGATTCCAGTGAAGAACGAGGACGGCGTTGTCATCATGTTCATCCTAAACTTTGAAGAACTGCTCGAGCCTGCACTAAAAATGGGCTTCAGGCAGCGAGTCACCCAGAACTGGATACGCTCAGGTGTGTGTGTGTGTGTGTGTGTGTGTGTGTCTGCTGCGTGTGTTTATTTTACTGCGAGTAGGGCCATTTAACATCCCGGATATAAATGCTTCTGTATTTAAAATACGGGTCTGTGTGTGTGTGCGTGAACTGGTGCATGGATTGCATCAGGGTTTATTTTATTTGAGAAAGTATTTGGTTAAGGTGGTTCCTGGTGTTTCCGTCTGTGTGTGTGTGTGTGTGTGCGTGTGTGTATATGTGTGGGTGTGAACTTTCTGAGAAAGCGTCATTTTATTTTTCCTTTTAACTAAAGCCTTAATCACCATTTCACGGACGTCGTAAATGTTTTCGCTTCACCAGGGACTTAATTACAGTTTGAGTTCTGAAGTAGTCTGCATATAGTTTGAAGTCTGATAAGATTAAACGTTGACGTTACCATAGTGATATGAGAGCGAGTGCTCAAAATATAAATAGTATGGTCATACAAGAAAATCCAAGCTCCAAATAGGGTAATATCTGTGTGCTATCTGTCTGTCTGTCTGTCTGTCTGTCTGTCTATTTATTTATTTATTTATTTATTGTAACTCTCCATCATATAAGACACAATTAAAGATGGTCAACGTGGGGGCGGTTGTAGGCTTATGGATACGATCCACCCTTGTCATCGGATGGTCCCCAGTTTGATCCTCTGTGCTGACATGCCACGACTAAAGTGCCCTTGAGCAAGGCACCTAACCCCCAGCTGCTCAACAGATGCCATGGACAGGGTTGCCTGCTGCTCTGGGCAAATTTATTTCCTGCCCCTCTAATGCGTGTGCTCACTAGAGTGCGTTTCAATGCATGGATGATAGTTAAATGTGAAAGTCAAATTCTTCTGTATGTACAAGCACAGTAGTCAATGAGTGGTTTTATTTATCTATTTATTTATTCATTTATTCAGTCTAGACAGCGTCTTTTGATTTGAATTTCACATTAGACGAATCATTTGACTACAATTTTAATGCTATTTGTAAAATTTAGATCAGAGATCACTTTATTGCACATTATGCAAACACACACACACACACACACACACACACACACATGATGTTTTAGTGCTGTGGTGTATAATCTCCACAGTCAGTCTTTCTATATTAACAATGTTCCATATAAACCTGCACTGACCCTGAACCTGTTCCACAGCCTGTCACCTCCAGCTCCATATCCCGAGTGTCTGGTTTTCAAACAGAATTGCGATTGGTTCTTGGTATGGATGCTAACCAATAAAACGCGACTTCACCAAATGAAGTGTCCCATTCTTTCAACGTTGGGGCAGTTTAACATGTCGCCAGTGAAATAATACAGGAAAGATGACAATCCTGCACTTAATATCTGCGTCACACACAGAAACCAGCACGCTCCCTACAACCATGATCATCTCTCCTATGCTGCTGCTAGAGATCCCACTAGAGATCCGCAGACAACCACAACCTTGTGAACTCTTTACAGGGGTCATGGGGTAGGCACCTCTCTTCGTCTGTGTTTCGCTGAATCAAGCCCATGACACCTCCGGAAGGCTCAGCAGTGATGTCTTCTTTGACTTGCAGTGGAGCAGGGGTTTCAGCACTCAGGTAGTATTGAAGTTGGGCTCCAGAGTAAAATAGAAAAGCATTTGTTCTGTCATTTAGGAATTGCCTGTTTGAATTCCCGATTACCTACTTTGCTTGGGCGGAGAGGAATCTGACTTCCGCATCCAACTCAGGAAACAGGCCGTGCTGACTGTTAACACACCAATCAGCCATAACATTAAAACCGCCTGTCTAACAGCTGCCGAAACAGCTCAGGATCGAACCAAAGCCCCTGGAGCTATGAGGCAGAAACACAACCCACTCTACCATCACCTGTTCTACACATGTGCCGCTTTACAGGAGACCAAAACCAATTTCTGCAAAACCTTCCTAGTACTACTGTTAATGATACACAGATCAGCCATAGCATTAACACCATCTGCTGAAACAGCTCTGACCCGTCGAGGCATGGACTCCACAAGACTTGTGTTCTGTGGGATCTGACACCAAGATGTTAGCAACAGATCCTCCTGTAGATCTTCTGTAGGATCAGACCAGACAGGCTAGTCTTCACCCCCCACACACACACACATCAGTGAGTCTCAGGCTCCCATGACCTTGTTGTCTCGTCACAATTTGGCGCTAAGTCAATCTGAGCCTTACACTTGCCCATTTTTCAAGTTTTGACTGTTTATGTGCTTTCTAATATATGACCCTTGACACATGCAACTGTAATGGATAATTAAAGTTATTCACTTAAAGCATCAGTGGTTGTAATGTTATGGCTGATCGGTGTGTGTCTGTAGCAGGGTTAAAAGTGAACCGTTTCACTACTGTGTTTGCACACAGAGGAATGGGACCTCTGCATTTAACCCATCCATGCAGTGAAACACACACACGTGAACACTGGGGGCAGTGAACACACTTGGCTTGGGGGCAGCCCCAAACCACAGCACTGGGGGAGCAGATGGGGGGTTAGGTGCCTTGCTCATGTCTTGCCCTGGGCAGGGATCAAACCTGGGACCTTCCGATCACAAGACCAGTTCCCTAACCACTAGGCCACGGCTGCCCCTCTTGTTAAGACAAGAGGATGATCAGAAGCAGACACACATACACACACATAAGCCAGACACCAAATAAAAATCCAGGAGCAGCAGTAAAGTGAAAGAGATTTACATCTGATAAAAGCGTGTTGAAAATCACGCAATAAAGGTAAATAAAATAACATGAGGCGTCTCGTTTTACAGCAGGCAAATCAGTTCAAGTTTCAGTTCAAATTTCCTAGCTGACCATCTCAGATTTTGATGGAAATGGTGAGTAATCTTGGGGTTAAAATTCCTACTATTTCATACGTAAGGTAATCTTCAAATTTAGGTGCCACGCCCCCTTTTCGTACTCGAGATTTGCCGCTATGATCCATGAGGGATTTTGAAGGTTCATAACTTTTGACAAAAAGCTGAAAATTGGTACTCTGGCTCAATTGACTCTCTCATTAAACCTCTCATTTAACCCCCTACTGACTACCTACGACCTCTGTTGCCCTTGAAGCATTGCAGTCATTCAAAGTTAAACTCATTGAAAAGAATGTAATAATACAAAATTGAACACAATTTTCCAAAATTTTTATAAAGAATGATAGTTGATCAAAAATTGATGACACAGTGAACTCTGAGGGTTTTTATTGGCCTGAATGTTGCCTCTGTTCTTTATGATATCGTGCTGATTTTCCTGTAAATAAGTGACTGAACTCTACTCGTCTACTTGTAATTCTAGTACTGACTGATTTCATGTGTACAGCAAGATGTTCAGTTCACACCGCCAACCTTCTAAACAGTAAACAGTTTTCGAATGAGAGAGTAATCTAAGGGGATGACTTGAGATGGTGATATTTTCATATGTATCTTAAGTTCATTACTAATGGTAACTAAGTCACTCCACTCATAGGTGGGGGATGCGGCCATTTGTGACCATTTTTGCATGCCTAAAATCTGATATCTTGTCTTCAACTGGGGTGATACTGCATTTGCTTATAGTATCTCCCCCAAATAACAGTAATCCAGTATGGTCTTTGTTCCAGACCTTTTGATGATCCTAGGATCAAAATCCAAATATGGGCTTCACTGCCAACCAAAATTGGATGTTGGCAGGCTCATAACTTGCTACCGCTTACACCGACATTCATTCTGATGACATATTCTAAAAGAGGGGACTAATCTGAGCCGGGGCACCAATTCTCATCTTTGTGTCATGTTTAGAAATAAAGATATGACCCTTCATGACCCCTCTTCACGGATCAAAGCGGCAAATCTTGAGTACGAAAAGAAGGGCGTGGCTTCTAAATTTAAAGATTACTGAAATAGTCCGTAAAAGGAGGGATTTAACCCCAAGATTTTGTGGCTAGTCATTACTTCACATAAGGTTCATTTAGACAGATTTTCACTTGGGAGCCTCTGATTGATTGGGCATGGAAGGAGCCTCTGGCTGCTGTGGTCATCTGTACAACTTCTTAACTGTATATTAGCTCTGATTGGTTGAACTACAGCCAATCACAAGGTCTTATTTAAAGGTGGAAAAGACCCACCTGTGTAACAGGTGTCATGACTGTCATGTACCTTTCATGACTAAATGAAGCCCAGGGCAAATTCATGTTGGCCTAATGTGTCTGTGTGTGTGTGTGTGTGTGTGTGTGTGTGTGTGTGTGTGTGTGTGTGTTTTTCCAGCTCAGAAACACAAACTGAGGCTGAGAATTCCGTCTCTACGAGTCACACGGCATCCTGCCTACCCCAAAGACCAGTTCGAAGGAGTCGTTGTGGACTATCTACAGGTACACACACAGTTCTGGTGAACTCTACAACTACATATCCACACAAACTGCTTTAAACTCCGACTTCTCTTTCTCTCTCTCTCTCTCTCTCTCTCTCTCGCTCTCGCTCTCGCTCTCTCTCTCGGTTTCATTTCTCTGTAGCCGCCTGATAAGGACGTGGCTCTGAAGAGTTTCCCTGCACCCTGTAAAGAGAGCTCCCTGCAGTGTGAGACGCAGGCTCTGATCCATCAGGAGCACACGCTCACCTCGCCTTCCTCCAGCCTGGAGCCCGGCGGCTCCCAGGCCCCCCACACACACGCACGCACACACTCCCGGGAGAGTGTACACAGCCTGCGGCGCGCCTCCTCGCTGCATGACATCGACGCCATCAGAGACCAGTGCAGTGGTCAGTTGTATTTGCATTTAGTGTGTGTGTGTCTATGTGTGTGTGTGTGTGTGTGTTATTCACAGAGTCGTACCAGCTTGTTCTCTGCATAAGAACTGGGAAACAGTTAGGAGTACTAGCGTGGTTCACACACTACACATGAAATAGCCACAGTGCTAATAGACAGCAAGACAAGCGATTATACATTCACTCGTCTTCCCGCTTTATCCCACTTTGTCACCGGATCCGGTGACTCTGGATCTCTGGGCATTATGCAGGAATACACCGGGGATGACACGGAATGCCAGTCAACCTACACACACATTCATACCTAACATCAGTTTCGAGTCCAAGTCCATACAGTGGCACAGACGGAATAGATTCATGGAGAACATGTGAAACCCCACACAGACACAAAGCTCAGGATCGAACCAGGGACCCTGGAGCTATGAGGCAGCAACACTACCCACTCTACCACCATCAGTAGTACATTCGTTATGTTATACAGTAAACCAAAACTAGCAAGGATTGCCAATTCTGGAAAAAAGAATTAAGAACACACCTATAAGCCATAACATTAACACCGCCTTCCAAAACAGCTCTGACCCATCAATGCATGGGACTCCGCAAGACCTCTGACGATTCTGTCGTATCTGGCATCAAGACAAGAGATCTTTTCTGAGAGGCTAGACTGCACCTCACACATTCCACTGAGTCTTGGGTGCCCATGACCCTGTTGCTTAGGCTCCACTACTCACTTGTCCCTCCTGAGACCACATTTGGTAGATGCTAATCACTGTACACTTGCCCATTTTTCCTGCTTTCAACACATCAACTTTGACAATTGTCTGTTCACTGATTAATATGACAAGTGCCGTTGTAACGAGACAATCAACAGTTATTCAATTCACATTTTGTGGTTTTAATCTTACGTTTAATGTTTAATGTCATGCTGATCAGCGTATATGACATCATTCTCAATAATGATAAATGAGTGCATTGGAAAACTGGGACCCATAATTCGTAGTGGTTATGAAATATGAGCAGCGTTCTTATGTCATAATTCTAATAATAATATTTCTGTCAGGACCTGAAGGCAGCATCAGGTTAGTAGTGTACAGTAGTAGCTTGGTGATGAAGGAGAAGCCGGATGCAGCGTTACGGCGTTGACCTCCCAGACTCCTGCAGCTCTACAAAGCAGGCCGGGATGAAAGGCGTTCATTAAGGCTGATTACGGGTTTCTCACCAGCTCAGACGCCGTTTGATCGTCGCTACATCACAGGAGCACAAGAGCCCGGCAGAAATCTCATTACCGCGGGGAAGCGCCGATTGTTTTTCCAGCTGTGCAGGGTTCTGGAAACGGGACAAATAATCAGGTGCATTTGTGAGGCGTAGGACGCAATCACCAGGGTTAAGCATGAGTGAATATCCGTCACGTAGGTTAGCGAGGTGGTGCGACGTGAGGAACAGGAACCACGTCACTGCTCTATGAGGAGGAATAAAGAACAGGGCGAACCAGTCTCTGGGCATGTGATGCAATCAGGACCTTTGCATGCCGATGATTACCTCTAGACGTTATAGTCCAGGCTGCTGATATATATGTGTGTGTGCGTATATGTATATATATATATGTGTGTGTGTGTGTGTGTGTGTGTGTGTGTGTTGTCTGCTTATTTATTTGAGCACGGTAGGACCATGGGTTCAGGTGGTATATTTAAGTGCGTATGACCTCATGAATTTAGATTTGATATTTAAATATTTATCTGCATACCATATTTCCCCATTGCGGGATTAATAAAGGATTATCTTACCATATGTTTTTGCTCGTGTAATATGTGCTTTAGTGAAAATAGCGCCGTTTCCAGAGAAACAAAAACACAGCAGGTCTGTTAAGTGTCTCAGAAGTGGGCGTGGGTGAAACGGCAGTAATGTCATAACTGCGGTTGTGTTTTTATGATACACAATGATACACAATGTGCTCAGGGTACTAAAATGACTGACAATGCCTACGGGATCCCAGACAAGATCGTTACTATGATGACGTTATTGTATCTTAGTCACCCAATCCTAGTCTGAAAACCTGCTACAGACGAGCTTATGCAAAATAGATAGGCTGGGCTATAGGGTGGCTCTATAATGCTCTGGGATTTGTATAGCTGCCACTCCATGGGACCCCTGGTACACCTACAAACATCTCAAACAACACCTGTTCATGCCCTGCGTTCGTTCAGATGGGTTTGTCCTCTTCCAACAGAACAAGGCCACACTATACACGTCTAGAGACACCAAATTATGGTTAGAGGAACGCTTGTCTGTGTTTAGGGTTTTGCCATTCCCACCAGATCTCAGTGTTATCTAATACATCTGGAAATCCTATACCTAGGAATACAACAGATTTGTGAAGCGTTCTTGCAGGAGGTGTAGCGTTTATTGCATACAAAATACTTTTGCAAGCTCCATGTCCATGTCCTGTAGGGGACCTACCAAGTATTGGACTGGTGTACCAGTTTTCAGGAATTTTTACGTATTTTTATGTCACCCAATCCTGGAAAGTCTGGATCTCAGGCCATTTACAGCCATAACATTAAAACCATCAAACCACTGACAGGTAACGTGAATAACATTGATTATGTGAGTACAATGGTATATTATGTAACAAATAAAGAGAGTCTGTTCTCAAAGCTGATGTGTTGGAAGCAGGAAAAATGGGCAAGTGTACGAATCTAAGTGACATTTGACAAGGGCTAATGGTAATGGTTAGATGATTGAGTCTGAACATCTCCAGAACAACAAAAGGTCTGGTGGGTTGTGTTCCAATATACAGTTGTTAGTACATACCGAAAAGCTGACGAACCAGTGCCCAAGTCTCACTAGTGAAGGCTAGCCTGTCTGGTCTGGTCACACAGAAGATCCACAGAAGGATTTGTTGCTAACGTCTTGGTGCCAGATACCACAGAACACTTTCAGAGGTCTTGTGAAGTCCATGCCTCAGTGTTTTGGGAGGGTAGTGTTAATGCTGTGACTGATCCGTGTATATCCAGAGTTGCATTTATTTAATTGGTGACAGGTCGAAAACTCGGTAAAGTTTTCTCCAGGACATTACAAAGACTTTTACTGGGGTTAGGATCAGGATTCTGTGGTTCCCAAGCCCCAGCTAGCAATTTTTGGTTTTGGTTTTTCCAGGGAAGAAAAAAAAAAACTATTTGTGTTATAACCTGGTCATTCAGTACATTCAGGTGCTTAGCTGACTTTCTGTTATTGTCACGTAAAAGTTCCTGAGCCATAAAAACTGCCTCCAGAGGCTTCAAATCCAAATGGGGACTTTTTTGGCCAGGCCAACTATTTATGAGGCAACATTTCTAATTAGATCTTTACCCACAGATGCCTTGAAGCCCAACAATTTGAACTCCACGTCGGATTCGGATCTGATGCGGCATCGAGCCATCGGTCGGATCCCCCAGGTCACGCTGTCGTTCGGGGCAGAGCGGGTCAGGCCTCCCTCGCCCACCGAAATCGAGATCATTGCCCCCAGCAAGGTTAAAGACCGCACGCAGAACGTCTCTGAGAAGGTCACCCAGGTCACCCAGGTAACATATATATTTATATTTTGCTAGTTTCTTTTTGTCCTTGTTTACTTAATAATGTTACTTAATATTAAGTCATGCCCTTAGAAGCATCTCAAAGTTATTTGCAAAACAAATAAAGTTATAGCTTTCAAACTTGATCACAACTTCATTCAGCTTGGCTTCAAGTTGGCTTCTGTGGAGAGAGAGAGAGAGAGAGAGAGAAGGAGAGAGAGAGAGAGAGAGAGAATATAAATATACATGGCACAACTGGGCTTAGGTGTGCCACCTGAGTCATTAACCTTCCATCTCATCCCTAAACACCTTGATCACCTCCATCCCAGTGCAGACCCACACTAAACCACAGCTCCACCACATATTCATAAGTATTGTGATATGATATATTAGATGGACGGATAACTGGTTAATTAATGAGTGGTGGATGGGTACCTGGTTGATTTGTAAATGTAGGTTGGGTAACTGGTGGATTGTAGATGTTGGATGGGTGACTGGTTAATTGGTAAATGTTGGATGGGTAGCCCGTGAATTGGTAGATGTTGGATGGGTAGCCCGTGAATTGGTAGATGTTGGATGGGTGACTGGTTAATT
>JAOVVF010057069.1:0-16764 GCA_028565595.1 Duopalatinus emarginatus
TATATATATATATATATATATATATATATATATATATATATATATATACTAGAAATTTACTTTAATTTCAGCAAGTACATTTCAAGCACATTATTGTTTTGTGTGCTGAATATAAGTGCAAACAATGTATATTAAAAATGTAATAATTACAAGCTCAGGTTTGGTACTGGCCTTCAGCTTGTCTGTATTGTTGGATCAGATATGTTCTCCTGACAGTATCCCAAAAGATTCTCTATGGGGTTCAGGTCCAGACCATAGGATGGCTAATCAAGCAAGTTTGGATACTGTCAGCAGGTGTAAAGCTTGTCCATAGATGAAAGCTTAACATTCTCCTGGTGAATAAAGATGACTTTTGTTTTGATAAAACACAGTGGACTAACACCAGCAGATGACATGACATGTCATGTCAAACCATCAGAGACTGTGTGTGGTAGCTGCTTTTTTTCTAGCACACACTTCAGTTTATGCTTTATATATCGTTCACAATTTACTGTTTCAACAAAATAGTATCCACAAATATCCATGGAAACATCCACAAAATTAAATAACCTTCTTTATACTTCATCACAAACTCCATTAAAAAAATATCACAAAGTGGTCTAAAACTGTTTGGTACCACAGCTTTAGCCCTCTAGCCAAACCTTTTCCGTTGTTTTTCATGTGATCTCTCCTTACAGGTGTGCAACACAAAAACATTCCCCAATATACCTACCTAATATGTGAATTAACAAAAAATATAGTATATACAAAATTATATAATTAATTTTAATAACAGCAACCAAAAACCCTTTTTTAATACTAACGGCTAACACAGTGTGAAAATTACACACTGAACAAATCCAGTTTTTGCATCTCCACACTATTCCAGATACTAGGACCTGTGATATTAGGTGTAGTCCAGCTGTAGTCCACTCCTAGTGAAGTTCTCCCAAGTTCTTGAATCAACGTTTTGTTCCATCATCTCTGCTTGTGCAACATTCTCTCTTTCTATTAATATGCTTTGATTATGGCACTTTGTGAACTGAGTAGTATTCCTAATTGATGAAGATATGTGGGATAGGCACTTAATCTAATGTTTAAATTACAACACGTAAATGCCAACCAGCATCAATACTGAGGATCAGGTTAAATGGCTCAAAATGAAACAAAACAACAATGCATTTATAAAACATATAATTTGGTGAACAAAGTTATATGTCAGAACTGGTCAAACTTAACACTAAACAAAACCAAACAAATTGAATAATTCTAAAGTATAGAAAATTTCAGAGTTTAAAGTGCTAAAAATAGTTTAATGACAATGAGGCTTGATGACACAATCTGGACACAACCCTTTTATTTGGAAGCCAAGCCGTGACTCACTTTTCATCCTGAACAATACAGTATATTGTGTAACATACAAAATTTCAGGGTGGAGTCTGAAGAGTCTGAATAGACTGTGTTGAAAATGTTTGGTGAGCTTTGTGCATGTGGCTTTGCTCCCATATTTCACCAAGAAATAACTGAACAATTATACATACAGTATGTTATGATTATGGTCTATAATCACATGTGATTCTATAATGTTGTGGTATAAAAAAAAGGAACAAAATTCGAAAACCAACAGTTTGAAACAATTTTTAAATTTGTAACTTTTTAACAATGTCTTACTAGGTGATTCTAACTATGTAACCATTACTAAATCATAGACCATCACTATTTGTTAGTTTTCCTGACATTTATAAAATATGTATAAATATTTGTATAAAATAAAAAGCTTTACATAAACAATATTACTCATAAAGAACACTATGCATAATTCTTTGAAGTCAATTAAAAATGGTGATTCTAAAGATAATGAGATTTTACTACTCAAGTACTAGCTAAACCTGCCTAGAACTTCTAAACAGACAACATTCAACAAAACATAAAAGGGTGAATTATTTAACACTAAATTGCTATTTCAACCATGAATAACTTGGAAATCACTTGGAATGATTGGATTGTATCAGAAATACTGGTTAAGGTATTGGCCCATTAAGAATACATTTCAAAATATATCCTTTAATAGTTAATTTTACTTATTAATTTTGTAATATCAACAAACATCAGAGTTGGACTGTCTGACTATAAATTAAATGTTTTGAATAATGCAGTATGATGCCAGTATGAAGTTTTGCAAATCACTGATGGACTTCTATGTTCAGGCTCCTAGAGAACCTTATGACTGTTTTATGGCCTAGGATCACTCTGAGGGTCAGTCTTAAGTGTCCAAACACAGCCTTCCTGTTATCTTAATTGAATATGTGGTTCAAGGCAATGCAGGAAGTGTAAAAGACGTTATAAAGATTTATCCAGCAAACAAGTTGTCTCCTCTAAGCTGCTAATGGCTTTGGGTAATAAATTGTTGACCTTCTTGGCAGAGTCATCCTCTCTGCAGAGACTCAACTCGTGATGTTACACATCTTAGTAAAAGATATTGGAGTTACTCAATGGAATAACTAAGTACAAAATTGTCCTTCTAGAAAGGTTCCATGTCCACAGGTCATAACGTTGTCTGTAATCCTTAGTAGGGGACAAAAGGAGTCATCATTCAGTGGTGTCTTCTGAGATGAAGATGGGGTGTGTTAAAAGATTTAAAAATAAGAAAACAATAAACTTTTGGTCTAGAATGTACTAGATAAAATCTTATTTTACTCTGCTTGATCGATTATTTTATTTCTAGGTGCATGCCATTAATTATTTTTGCAAGTTGAATGTGATCATAGTCCGTGTTGGGCTATCTGATACTCAGGTGTAGTTTTCCTGAGCCTCAGCCATTCACCAATGGCATTACTGACAGGGTCCACCTGAGTATGCATTATATACGTAGTGGGGTAATCCAAGTGGTACTTCTGTAAGGATTGTGAGCTCATCAGTGTTGGGGGTAATGCATTACTTTGTAACACATTACAGTAATCTGATTACTTTATTCAGGAGCGATTACAGTTCAATATTGTGTCTAATATAATTAAATTTATTTTTTTTAAAATCATGTTACCTTTGTTGTTCACACACAGGTTTCTTGAGCTGTTCTCTGTTATGCTTCCCCATCACCAGTGGGTTACCAGGTTCACTAATTATAAGTGAGTCTTAATAAATCAGTTTTCAGCTAATTTTAAAATGTCATAGATTGAGTGGCTAAAATAAGGAAAACAAGTGTTAAAACATGTGACACTCGATAAAAAGAGTTAGTTATTCCACTATAGGTTATTCCTAAATTCACAATTTACAGTCAACCAGTTTCTGTAGTGTTCATTTCTCTGATCAACACTTAGCTATATGTAAGTCACCTCCACTGGTATGGGACTCAGGCTGTCTGGTTTCTTTTTATGTGTCACTTCTGGTTCAAATTCTAGTCTATGCTGCTGGCAGCTCGAAATACAAAATTTGGGGGTAGTGGAGAAAATCAAAATGGTGGCAGAATGAACATGGTGTTGCTCCACTTTCACTTTTAATTTGTCAGTGCGTATAAAAATACTCACATTAATGGGCTATAGGATGCAAAGGTTTTAATTGCTATTAATTGAAACACAACAAGAAATTATTCCTCAAATATGCAGTTGTGTAATTAAATTAACTTACTAGGGTTCTTGAAAGCTACACCACCATCCCCACCAAACATACTATAGATATGTATCAGTTGTCATAAAATTAAAATGATGACATTAACTCTGACCAACGTTTATGACAGAATGGTTCTCACTAGACACCATTCTAAAATCACAATACCCACTAATCTTATCTTATTTTTATATTAATTCCTATTTATATTACTTTTTAAAGTTAAAGTTTAAGTTCTTAAGAGAATCTTCATTTTTGCTGTGTATATTCTCTCCAAATCATTGCCTGGATGACTGCAGGAGCTTTTCCTGAATCACTTTTTAATTGTAGTTTCATCTGTCTATTCGTTTTGTCTTTGTATAATCACATGCCAGAAGATTTTGTTTATATTCTCCATGCATAATCCGTGACATCACTTAATATATTTCAAGAGTCAAGAGTCGGTGCTTTTGATTCGTTACCAGCAAACACCCAATTGTTTATTCCTTTTGAACACCAGAATTCCTTTTAATCCAAACACACCCACCTATTCTTGAACACAGACTAAGAAAAACAAAAATAAACAGTATACTGTCATCCCTCGTTTATCGTGGGGGTTACGTTCCAGTACATACTGTAATGTATTAAAAATGACATTTTAGTAAATACATAATAATTTTGCCACAAAATCCCACAAAATAGCAAAGTCGCAAAAGTCAAAGTACAAATGGGAGGACTGTACTAGCAGTTAACTAAGGTTAAATATGCAGTTGTAAAACCTAGTCTGACATGCTGTGAACATTTTTATCTTGGTCTCATCTAACCAAGAAATGTGCTCCCAATATTTGTCAGGCTTTTTTTAACAAAGCAAGCAGGGCTTTTTTTCATGGACGCCATACATGTAGGGTGACATTATATAATTTCCTTCGCATAGTCTGAGCTGTTATAGAAACACCTATGTCCACTTGGCTAACAGTTATTCAGAGCTAGATTGTGCAAATGGGCCACTGAGGCTCTGATTAGTGATACTAATGCTCCTGATTATCAGTTTATCAGTTATTTCTCTGGCAATTCTTTCCATGTGGAGCCCTGATGTAGACATGGTCATGGTGTTCACAGGTCATTTTATAACCTTGTTTGTGCAATAGGCTAATTGGAATGCCAGGTATACCCAGTTTTGTTTCAATGATCACAGGTGTATTCACCTATGTTGCATTGATTTTCTGCTTGGAGGCCTTTATGTTCAACAACAGCATTTTGACTGTTCATTGCACAGGGGTGTACTCATGTCTGTTATACCTATATACAATAGGAAGGCAGTGGGAGGGGTAGGCTTGGGATCACTAAACACAGGTATTTTAATTATGACAAAACTACTTTTGCTTTACAGCATGTAATTGAATCACACTTAAGAGACGTTAGAAGCATTTAAGAGATCCACCACAAGGCACAGATTTTACCTGAGTAAAGGCCTGTTAACATGGCTTTGTCCACTGCACCAATCTAACCCCCTTTTTTATTGAGACCAGTCAGAATTCTAATAATTAGGTACAAATTAGCTACCAATTGTTACAATATCCCTTTGTTAAATCCTGTGTTGATTAAAAGTGCGCCACACCGTTTGAGCAGTTTGTCAATGTGAGGCACTTGTGTTGAATTTACTATAGTCTAAAAAGAAGTGGACTGATCAGCCGGGCACCAAAACCAGACTGCTCCACACTATGCTCCACTCACTATGAGGTTTGTGCAACTAGTCAGGTCAAGAACATCAGAATCCTCAGATGCAACAGACTGTCAGAAAATCGTAATTTAAAAAAAAAAAAAATTCATTCAATCTTAAAAAAATTATTCAAATTTTATTCCAAGAGGAACAGACCCTGAGAAGATTTGTTTAGTGGCCCATACCCAATGATCTCTGTAGCAATTTCTTGGGTTTGCTAGCTTTCATCTCCATTTTATCTGAGGCTACAGCAAGGTCACCACCTCATCAGACACATCTGTCAAGAAGCACTTTTTAAACAGAATAAGAAAAATAAACTAAAATCAAGAAAAAAATTACATAAATCAAATTAAATTATCTGTCAATATAGTGCGTAAATTTATCTTGTTAAGATTTCTTGAAATGAGAAAAAAATATCTTGCATTGTAAATGATCTTATAGTCTTAAAATAAGTAAAAAATAAGTCTGCATGCTATAAAACAAAAGGGATTGTCTTGGGCTATATGATCTCAATACTGTTACTACATACCTTTGGTCAAAAGTTTCAAATTGTCAAAAGTTGAACAATTACTTTCACATCCTGCAGTTCTAGCCATGTTTGACAAAGGTGTAGAGAAGTGCGAGGCTTGACCTATAAAATACATAATTGATGGTGATATTCTGAAATTACATCCATTATTCTCATATTCATTACAGACCCAAAGCCTAGAACTGATTCTGTACATAAATGAAATAGAGCTGTGTAATCCTATGGGGTCACATGCCCCAAAAAAACAAATTTCTAATGGTGTACTATATCTTAGTTAATATAAATATGACATATATACACAGCAAAAAAATGAAATCTAAACAAGTCAGAAAATCTTAAACATTTATTCCAATTGTATTCCAAGAAGTACTGACTTGAATAGATTTTTATGCAAGATAAATAATCTAGTTTTTTAGAAACTTTTTTTTATATTTTAAGAAATCTTAACAAGATAAATTTACTTACTATATTGGCAGATAATTTTACTTAATTCATGCAATTGTTTTCTTGATTTCTGTTATTTTTCTTATTTTTTAACATTAATTTTTTGCAGTGTAGGTGTAAGCTGGCTGCTATCTGTTTACTTGTTATTGCAAAGGCAACTGATATTGCTCAGTGTAGTTTTGATGTGCTATTGGAAAGCATAACACTTCCCTGATTTTCTCTCATAAAAATTAAGGTGCCAAATCTTGCTCAAGCTACAGAGTTGGTGACTGCTGTTTAGATTGTTGACTGACACATACTATGCCACTAGCTTTGAGAACCACACCTACATACCTCTAAATTACTACTTTGGTGATGTGATTGAAGTACACAGATGCACAAATGACTGCTTGTATACTAGCCATCAAAGGTTCACTGTTTTAATATTTGTTTAATAAAACCCAGAATGCTTAACTCTTAATGAATTTGCATGTCTAAAATGTTTACTAAAATTGGTTGCATTTATTCTTTTTCTTGTGAGCTTTGAAACTTTGTTTTCACTGTCATAAGGTTTACTCTACTTCAAGTAAAATATCAATAAAATACTTCTTAATCACAAAAGTGTGTCGTCATGAAATAGTTTGATTTTTGTGTGGAAACAAAATAGTTTGTGTTTGACCAAGTAAGAATTAATTTAAATACAATACAGAAAACCTTACACAAACTAACTTCCAATTTGCCATTGAGTTCAATCTCAGGATGCACTGACTTAGAATGTAGCTTCAGGAACATTTAAGACCTCATAGTAAAATCTAACACTATTACTATAAAGTAAAAAAGACTGGTACAGAGATTATATTATTTATTAAACATGAATGAGGAAATAACCAAGTATCCAACGATTTAAGGATGCAAAAGCATTGTTTATGGTGCTAGATCGTCAGGGCCATGTGACATAGATCATATTGGTAGATAAGGTTTTCTGTGGAAGGGTGTGATATTGTGGGCTTGGTTGATATGGGTGCGTCCTGTTGGTTTTAGCAGGTGTCTGCCAAGTGTCAGGTCTAATCCAGCTGAATGGAGCCCTTTTATAACATATATATATATTATTTTATATATATATAGTTTTATTATTCATTATTTATTATACTTTTTCATTATTATTTTGTGCTGGGAAATAGGGAAGAGGGCATTCAGCTGTACCATATCAACTATTATATTATTATAGTGTATTTTTTGCTTCATTCTTATCCATAGTTTTTCTTATTTTTTTTACCAACATTTCTCATGAGCCGAAGGTCCTGGGGTTCGATCCCTGCACATGGCAAGACTTAATTGAGCTGCCCTGGAGCAAGGCACCTTACTCCCCCAACTGCTCCCTTCTCCGGGCAAGTGTGTTCTCTGTCCCTAGTGTTTACTGGTGTGTCTTTTACACATGGATAGTTCACAGATAGTTCAGAAATAGTTAACTTTCACTTCACCTTATCCATTTGCGGGGATTGAACCTGAGACCTTTTGGTAACAAGATCCTTTTTGCTTAACCAAAAGGCCAAGGCTGCCCGTATATTATTTCATACCACATTTATAGTTGCATGTAATGTTGCTAAACGTCCGTTGTTAGTTGGGTGTAGTTGTGTTTAAGTTGTGTTTACCACCAGAGTTCCTTTTAATTGGATGCCACCTGCCAACTCTTAAACACACCCTGGTAAATACAAAACTAAGAACAGTATGCTTACTGTCCAGCCCACAAGCTTAAATATGCAGTTGCCAAACTAGTCTAACATGCTGTGATTATTGACAGGATACAAAATATTATATATAATATAATATATATATATATATATATATAATTTATATATTAATTATTATTTTAATTTTGGCAAGACGACTTACTTTTCAGCATTTTTATTCAATCCCACACATTCACACCAACACACAGCTTTATGCTGGCTCAGCTGACTCTCTCTATCAAGACACTGTCTCTCCAAATTTTGTTCTCATTGCGACATTCACTGCAACACACAACACAGAATAGAAAATTCTTCACAGATCTCCTTAATACTTGTCACCCTCCATTCATAAACTAGTGTGCAGCCACGTACCACATTGACTCACCACCACTATTTGTGCCCCCAGTCTGAGGACCACTTTGAATTTTAAAGGTCAAAGGGTCTTTGGTCTCACTTTCCATAATTCCACCTATCCAAATGCACACTTTTCTGGGCTGGTGGCGAGCTCTGCTTGCCTTAGCGATTTTAGAACTGCTCCTAAGTGTTGTAAGTGCCACAGGCAATCATTTTCGTAAATTATAGTATTGTTGAGAGAAGCTACAGTCTACGTGAAGTGGGTACAAAAGACTTGAATCACTACATGGGGACCAAAACCACCCATAAGGAAGTGTTACAAATTGGTGTAATCTGAAAGCCTGAGGCATGTTGGTAAATGGTACTGTACCCTGACGGCTATACAATCAGAAAGTCCAAACAGAACAGAATTACAACGGTCCAGTCTATATGTAATAAAACCATAAATGAGCCAAGAGCTGAGCTCTGAGGGACAGCATGACAAAGAATAGAAAGTTTTGACCTACACCTCCCAATTTAAACAAATTGCTGCCTGTCTGTGACATTTGACCTAAACCAGGCTAGTGCAGTATCAGTGCTGCCAATCAACTTCTTTAGTCTGTGAAACAAAATATCATGAGAATGCTTTAAGATCCAGAAGCACCAGCAGATATACTAATCCAGACTCAGCTGCCACCAGTAAGTCATTCAAGACCCTGATTAAAGCAGTTTCAGATCTGTGATGTGTATTTAACCCAGATTGAAATTGTTTAAATAGGTTTTCTCTCAAGTGGGCCGGCATGGCATACTCAAGCAACTTGCTAAGAAATTTGTGGTTGGATAAAATCTAAAATCAGGGTAAAGTCCTAGGTCCTTTAGAGCTGGAGTAATTACAGGCAATTATAAGCTGATAGAAACAAAAACACCAGAACATTGAGATACATTGTTGACTTTAGTTGTGATGAGGCATAGAGATGACTAGTGGGGCTGGCATAGAGTCAAGAAGGCATGTCATAGATCTACTTCCAGTAAGACATAATAGACCTTTAATCAACTTTAAAATTTGATGAATTATTGTTTACAGGAGTGCACCACCCAGTGTCAATGAAAAGCTTCTTGTGGGCAGCAGCAGGTTATTGCCAATAGTTCTCTTGGACCACCCTATAGTATACTATAGTACTACTTACTATAGTCTTTATAGTTAACCTTGTGTACTGTCCTCCTGGTGAGTCGCTTTAGCCAAGTAAAACGCAGGGAAGAATTGTATAATGTCATAACCTGTGAACTTAAAATAACATATTAAGAAACGACAGCTAAGAAACATATTTATGAGTCATGAGTCATAAAAGCAAAATAAAATTGCAAAGTAAATTATTTTACCAGGAAATTATTAAGATCAACAATTGCTTAGTTAGGCAAAGTTATTTGACATTCATAGATGATGTTGGGTAAAGCGAGCACATTTAACAGTCATAACCCATAACATTAAAATCTGCCAAAAAAAGCCAGCAAAACAGCTCTGACCTGTCAAGCATTGACTCCACATGACCTCTAAAGGTGTTTTGTGATGTATTCTTGCTGTGGTTATTCTGTGGGATCTACCTTCATGCCCAAGGCACATTAGTAAGCATGAGCCATCCATTACTCTGTCGCTGGTTCACTGGTTGTGCTTTTTTTGAGTATTGTTGGTAGTTACTAACCCCTGCTTACCAGGAACACTACACACGGCCTGCTGTTTTAGACATTCTCTGAGCCAGATGTCTATGCATCACAATTTGTTTGTTGTTAAAAAATTATTCAAATGCTTACACTTACATACCATGTCCACTGGGATGTTCCTGATATGCAGTGGCTAATACTTCCAAAAGTGGTCCAAGAAAGAACAACTGATTAACGAGCAACAGGATTATAGATGGCTCATGCTCTCTAATGTGTAAATAAAATATAAACATTACATCGTCCACAATTTAAGCATTACAGTATATGATTTAACACACATCTACATTACAGCCCTTCTTGCACTTTCCCCAGCTATCACATTTTCATTTCCTTACAAAAGGAAATGGCCTGTTTAATAATCTGTTTTGAGTAGTAATATGAACCATATTTGATGTGGTTTACCTAATAAGGACCTTCCCATACATACAGTATTCACTGGATGCTGAGTCATCACAGAAAATGTCTTCAGAGGATTGGTATTACCAGAAGAGAATTTATTCACAAGACAAAGATTAGAACTAAAAAGTAAACCACTTTTCACAGCTGCATATTAATGAATGAATATAATATGAATAATATTAAGATGTTAAAATGGTATAGTATATAGATCTATAGATCTGTCATACTGTCATATGTATATAGATACACAAACTTCACCAAGTGATTCCGGAATTGTTTTTGCTTTGACGTACTGTCTCGATGTAAGCATCACCAGATGAACTTTGGTTTGATTACACGTTTGTCAGACTTGACTAACTTGCTAGGGTTCTTGACAGCTGCACCACCCTACCACCCAATACCAAACATGCCATCAATATTTAAGTGTTTGACATGAATACAAGTGATGAGATATAATTTACTGACGCACACAGACAATACTGCTGTCATCAGTACAGCAGAAAATTTTTAACGGCAATCTAAAAAGCCACCATAATACCAACTGATGCCCTTCCCACTTAATTGTGTATTAGAATTTCTGCGTAGTTAATCTCTCTTAATTTAAGTTTCTCTAAATGGTCATCCCTTCTTCCACTACACTCGTTTTTCCATGGAAAAATTACCCATCCATTTGAATGGGATTTTTATTTAAACTGTTGCTATTCGGTCAATTTTCAAGCGAAAATCGCCAGGTTCAGACACAGGGTCACCATTTATTTTCACACCATTAATTTCCATAGGAAGCAGCTAGAATGAGTGATTTTTCGGTTAACCTAGAAACACAGTTTCAATTTTAAATGGTAGGCATAATTTTCCTCTCTGAACTGTTAAAAGATCTTAACGTTATTTTTTAAATTAGGAGGACTTGTTAAGCATTGAGTCCCATATTAAATTCAGGGACATCAGAATTCATTTTCCAAAATTTTCCTCTGTGTTCAACCTGTCATAACTCGGGCATCTTCTGCTCTATCCACATTTTTACATCACAACACTTACCAAGTATAAATCTGTATAAACCCTTCAGTATGAATCCTTATACGTCCACCTAGAAACACCATTTATTTGGTGTTTTAAATGGTAGACATACATGTCCTTTCTGAACTGTTAAAAGATCTTAATGTTTAACAGTTTAATTTTTGAGTTAGTAGATTTTCCAAGTTATGAGTGTTTGTTAAAAGTGTGTAAATAGGCGCAAACTGTGCTTTTCTACAAATGGGTGCATATTAACAGGAATGAGTGACAGTTAAGACTTGAGAGTGGCTCTCTCTGTCACACACACACAAACACACTTACAAACACATACGTGGGCAAACACGCACAAAGACAAACACACTCAGAGAAACACACGCACACACACAATAGTACAGAGTGTAACACACTCGCAGTTTCTGGGAGAAATGTGCTATATAGTTATTATTAATATTGTTATTATCATTAATTTTATTATTAGTAGTAGTATTAGTATCATAACTATTATTATTATATACAATGCTATGTAAGAGTTCAGAGTTTGTTTCATTCGAACCACACCTGCCAAGTGTGAACACACCCAAACAGAAACTACTTAATAAAACTAGTCTAATATGTGGTGATTATTGTGAGGATACTAGAAATGAGGATCATATATTGATTGTAGGATTATTAGGTTATGATTATTAAGAAATAAATTTGTACCAAGCATTTAACTAATTTTCCAAGCATTTAAGGAAGCATGATCATGAACATTTTACTAAGTAGTTTTCTCATCAGCATGAATTGCATTTCTCACGGACACAGTTCTAATTAAGTCGATCATTGACATATTTACAATCCACAACCAGCTTTTGTTTTGTGTCAGTAGAATATATGTGTGCGTGTCCGTGTGTGTGTCATGTGTACAAGTTTCTGACATCAATAAGATGAGATGTTTTGTCCTGCAGTATTAATATAGCAACGCCAGAGGAAATTAATTTCAAATATGCAGTTGTTAGACTAGACTAACTTGTCAGCTGAATATTTTTGCTTTTGTTTCCTGTTGTGTATATATTTATTGAGACGCACAGTGATGCACTTCATATAAACAACTGCACAGACGTTCTTCAGACATTAAATCAGTGATTCATATTCTGGTAAGCTTTACATTTATTTTAATCAATGGATGAATTGATGGATGGATGGTTTGTTGGTTGGTTATTTGATATGGTGGATTAAAATGTTTCTATAATTATAAGAAGCAGTATTATTCTTAATTATAAGAAGCAGAAGGTTTTTTTTTTCTTCCAAGATTCAATGCTGTTACTGGGGTGTCCTCTTCTGCTGTGCCTGGCCATGCTCTTAAAGAGTAAGTCTTTAGTATTTTTGACCATTACAAGAAAATAGTGTTGATGGTTATATGATACTTAAAATAGTTCTGTAAAATTAGGCAGCACAAGAATTGATTCTAAGTTGAATGAGTAAAAAGGAGATCAATCAGAGAACCAACGAAGAAGCCAGGGAGAACTTGGAGCATAGCATTAGGCTATTTTAGCACTGAGTAGATATTTATGAACGGCAGATGTTTTTAGTGTAGAAATCTTTATAGGATAACCTTTTTTTCCCAAAAATATGAAATGGCCTATATTCAGGAATCCTGGATTGTTAAATATGTTTTATATTTTAACTTTTATATGCCTAGTTCGTTTCTTGTTTACTATGCAAAGTACTTGAAAGTTTATTTTTTTAAAAAACAACAGTTTTAAATAAATTTCGCATTGTGCACATCCTAAGTGTGTTGTCTGCACATATGGAGGTCACATGCATGCACCACTCGAATGACTTTACCAGGCTGAAAACTAATCCCACTTCAGGTTGAATATTATTAGCTAACAGCCTATTATTATAATATATAATATTGAACGTAGCAGCTAGTAAACTTGTAGCCAGGTTTCCTAAGTATATGAAACTGAATAACTAGACCTAAATAATTAATGAATTTGATATAATATGCTGAAAATATGTATCCCATCAATTCTGGAGATTTTGGACAAAAGGATAAGATATTAGATTAGTTTTAATTTTGGTTTTACATTACATACATTTGATAATAAGCTTTGTCCAGACGGAAACCAGAGCATTATGCATTGATGTTGGCACGTTTTTTCTTCTTTTCTTCTTTTGCTTTAATATATGTATTTAATATTAGAATTGAATTGTTTTGTTCTCATATACAAAATAATCATGTTTGATAATATTCGATAATGTGGCGCTAGCGCATTCTGTAAACATCATACTATTTGCAAACAAACACAACATGCATATATGCATATATGACTTTCAAATGAATGCAGTGTCGTTATGATGTGGAGCTGACATCAGCAGCAAACAGGTAGAGCTATAGAGCTGAGAAATTAAACAATGATTTTACCACATGGCATGATAAGCTCCAAAAAATGTCCCCCCCTTCCTCTCTCTCTCTCCAATATTAGGTGGTCTGGCATGCACAGCAACAAATACAGGTAAGGTTTTTAGGACAGCAAATGTACATATGAATATGCAAACATTATGAATGCATTATCATTATGTCCATTTTTACCCACTCTGATAAAACAATGCATCTGCATGCTACTCACAGAAATAAAAATATTTTGTTTTAAACTTTACCTACTTTTTTGCAACTTCTTCATATACTACATATTACACACTACATTGGCTGCTTAAATTGTAAAGGTGATATTTATCTTATATCTACTATCTATATATGTCTATCTATCTAATAATGAGTTACAAAGCCGCAGTTAATTACATGTGCATAAAATGGCTTTGGGAATGACAAATACTTGACAAATACTAAATACAGTGGATATAAAAAGTCTACATGCCCCTGTTAAAATGCCAGGTGTTTGTGCTATAAAGAAATACCAGACCAATATAAATTATTTCAGATTTATTTCCACCTTCAGTGTGGCCTATAATCAGTGCAATTCAACTGAAAACCTGAAACTGTGTCAAAGCTAAGATCAAGTCTGGCAAAAGCATGTGGTAAAATGAAATATAATCTAATGAGACAAATCTTGAACTTTTTGATCATAATGTCAAAGGATACTTTTGGCATCAAAACAACACCAGACCCATGCTGACGCATTGTGGGGGCAGCAGTATTCTCTGGGGCTGCTTTCACTTAGGGGGAACTGGGGTTTCAGTCAAAGTAGAGGGAATTATGAATTCAGTTCCAGTTTCAATTTTGGCACAAAACTTTCAACCAGAAAGATTTGAAGATTTGAAGCACTTTTGCAAGGCAATGTGGGCAAAGATTGACAACCTAAAAAGACTTAATATTGTCATCACATCAAAAGGTATTAGTTTATGGGTGTGCATGTTTATGAAACCAGTTATTGTCAAGATTAAAAAAAATCTAAGATGATTCATCTTGGTAGTCTGCAGTCTAGGATCTAGAATATAAATATACATTTTTTTTACTGATTTGTTTCAGCTTTAATATTGTTTCCGGTGGGATCTGGAGCAAAACAACTTCACCTTAATGATGGACAATATGAAAAGATTACGCTGCAGCAAGCATTTAAGTATGGTGTAAATACATACAATGAACTCTATGTAAGTGCAAAAGAAAATCACTGAAACTTTATAATAGAAGCAGTGTACATTATTTTAACTTCATATGTGAGTGTTTGGGTAACTCTATTTATATTATTTGATTAGTTATCATTATGAAGGATAATTAACCTCCTGTCATATTTTCTGTATTTTTTCTCTTTCAGCTGAGTATGGAAGGTTATGTGGCTTTCTTCGTACCAAATACTAATAATGAATTGCCCAACCTAAATCTCTGCAAAGACATCATCGCTCCACTGTGGACTGATGTGGTTGCTGAAAAAGAAGGAAAATGGACCTATGAGCAGGTCACAAGTGGGCCACTTATATCACAAAGTAACCAAGAAATTAACCGCCTATTCCCTTCGGTTCAGTTTTCAGCTTCCTGGGTCTTTGTCTCCACTTGGGAAAATGTACCACTTACATCTTCTTCTTTTAAGGTAGGGGCCAGTAGCAGTGGTTTAATTTTTCTTCTCCAAAGAACAAATTATTAACTAAATCTTCATTCTGTGTCAGAATGCAACGTTTCAGGTCATTTTGGCATCAGATGTTAAAGGCCTCTCATTCATCATAATGAACTATGGGAACATTTTTTCAATTCCTACCAAATCCTGGCTGGTAAGAGCTTTATGATGACATATTTTTTTTACTTTAGAAAAACCACAAGTGTCAATTTCTCATACAAATGAAGTTAATGTGACTTTTCTGGATGAGATCAAACTGATTGGAAATGTATTTGTCATAACATGTTGAACCTGTTAAATGTTATCTTTCTAGGCTGGCTATGGCATGACAAACTGCAGTTTTGTCCAGATTGACGAACAAAACCCCACTAAGTTGTGTTCATCTAGTAATGTCAATATCCCTGGACGCTGGGTTTATCAATTAACAGGTCAATATTTTATTCTTTTTCTTTGAGATGAAGTCAGAATGTTTAACCTACATGTGTTGAATTCTGAATTCTGATTGTTCAGAAAATGTGGATTCATTTCCCCTATTCGTGCTAAACTGCAAACTGCAAATTATTATATAACAGTGTAAACATTTAGGTCATCAGATTTATTTCAGAAATCACCTGTCCTGTATATTTCCTGAGTGTACAATACTGTTCAGTTTCTTTCTTGGTTTAATGTGTTGTACTGCTTTAACATCAGCAATCAGTTGTTGGATTGAATTATCCTGATTAAATCTTTCAAATAATTAGGCCAGCAAATGCATTGGTAAGAACATCACAATACGCATACTGTATTATGTAAAAAAAAGTTTTCTCTAAAGAGTGAGAGCAGAGTGGTAAAAAAAAAAACTTCCTAGAATAGAACCATGTGTCAGCCAAATCATGAGCGTTATCAAATCATGTATAGAACACTTTTATTGTGCCAAGATATAAGATATGAAATTAGGGTGTCGTATATATTGCTTGATTAGAATTCTGTTTGCCAGTAATGAATTGACATATAGCACGTTTTTATTCATAAATAAATTAAATAAATAAATAAAATGAAATCTGCTAAACTGTAGATTATCACACAGATTAACAACAAATATCATTCATTCACTGCTTTATTTCTTATTTCTCTTTCTTTTTCTCCCACTCCCAACCCTTTTTTCCGTCCAGTTACAACTCCAACTACAACACCAACAACAACTCCAACTACAACAACAACAACTACAACAACAACAACAACTCCAACAACAACTCCAACTACAACAACAACAACTACAACAACAACTCCAACTACAACAAC
>JAOVVF010057286.1:0-16732 GCA_028565595.1 Duopalatinus emarginatus
CTCCACATCATTGCATTCAGTTTTTATTCACAATTTGTTTAGTGTCCCAACTTTTTTGGAATCCGGTTTGTAATTGTGCCCTGGACCTGCTCCCTGGTTGTTCTTCTCTTGTAGAAGAGTCTATCCTATCTCCCGTGCCGAACACAATGTAAAGGAGGAACATTCAGGGATCTCTACAACAGGGGTATATCTGCTCATCAACATTAGCTAGGGAGCACCTGCAGGCTTCTATTAGGCAGACTCTGACCATGCATTCATTACAAAACACTAAACAAGATTACAAAGAAATACCCCTACCCGCTTCCATTAGCACCCTCAGCTTTAGAACAACTACGCGAACTAGACACCAAATTAGACCACTGCAATGCATACAATCTCATTCAGATCAAAGAAGACCACATTTAGCACCACATCTGGACACTATGAATACATGGTGCTGCCATAAAGCATTTCTTTAGCTGGCCCTTCTCACCAACCTTCTTAAAGGTGGTACTAAGGCAATAAAACGGAATCCAGCAGAGACAGCTTTTCAACAACTCAAAATGCCATTTGTAACAGCACCTGTTTTCCAGCACCCTGACCCAGAGAAACTTTTAGTCCTGGAAATGGACACTTCTGACACTGGAATTGGAGCAGTCCTTTCACAAAGACTGGGGAGAGATCCAATTTGCCCCCAATAGCCTATTTTTTGAAGTAGCTCAGAGTGCAATTACAGCTCCGGGGGAATGGAGGCACTGGCTTGAGGGGGACCTCCATCCCTTTTAAATCTTCTGGAATCATTGTAACCTTGAATATTTGAAGACAGCAAGAAGGCAAGCATGAGGGCCCTGTTCTTTGCTCATTTTAACTTTATGATCACCTTTCAACCGGCCTGTAAGAGCAGGAGGGCAGGTTGTCTCACACACCTTTAAACCTTAAGACAAGCAAAGAAGCCCGGCAACACCATCCTCCCACCAGCTTGTTTCATTCGCTTTGTTGAGTAAATCTCTGAAAACATAGAAATCAGCAACCAGACTCAAAACTCATACCCCAGCATCCTGTCTTGCTTATTTGGTGTATGTACCCCCCTCAACATGACAAGTTGATTTCCTGGGCCCACTGTGCCAAAAAAACAGGGCATTAAGCGAATGTTAAAACTAATACAGGATAAATATTGGTGGGTGTTCCTGCACCAAATGCACTCAGAGTAAGGTTCCGAGAACATCCAGCAGGCAAGCTTTTACCCCTCCTAGTACCACAGCATTCCTGGTGTAACTAACCAGATTCAGAAGCCAGAGAAGGATCCATTTGCAGGTTATTAGGAAAAGGAGGAGAGTTCAAAAGGGTAGTCAAGTAGGCGAAGCAGAGGGTCAAAACCAGGAAAGCAGGCCGAAAAATCAGGCAGATGGAGTAAAGGGGCAAAAGCAAAAGCAGCAATTAGGTAAATGGTCAGGGCTTCAAAATACCAACTAGACAAACGTTTGGTATGCAGACAAAGAATGACTGGCAATACCATGCATGGACTGGCTGAAAGGGAGGGGTATTTATAGTGTAGCTGATTGGGTAATCATGTGCAGGTGAATGTGATCATAGTCGGTGTGGCGAGAACTCAGGAAAGGGATTCCTCTGGTTGCTGACAGTACCTCCCTCTGAGCAGGCAGCTCCCGATGCCCCAGTGCCCCTCTACTTGGGCCGACTTCGTGGCCTGGGAAACCATGTCCTCCGGGAGACCATAGAAATGGAATACCTTATGAAATCATGGCTGAGGGTAACTTGCACAGTAGAATGAGTCAACAACCTTTGGAGAATCAGTCGATGACCATCATAATGACCGTATGGCCCTGGGACGAAGGAAGATCCGTTATGGAGTCAATGGACAAGTGGGATCATGGACGGCAGGGAATAGAAAGAGGTTCCAGCAGCCCTGCAGGCAATTGTCGTGGTGTCCTGCTTTGGGCACAAATATCACAAGCATTAACAACCTTCATAGTGCCTTTATTCATTGAAGGCCACCATAACTTGCTTCTTATAAGATTCTGGGTGCATAGAACACCTGGGTGTAGAGTGTATCCAGGTGATCAATTCAGTGTCAAGTGCTCAGGAAACATACAGTTTATCATGTGGGCAATCAACAGGTGGCAGATCAGACACCTGTGCCTGTTGTATCTGATCTAGGATTTCCCATTTTATGGGTGCCACGATGCAGGAGGGAGGTATGATTGTGGTGTCCCTGCCAGGGGCATGATCGAGTTTGTGGATATGGGAGAGAGCATCAGCTTTGGTGTTTTTGGAACCTGGCCTGTATGTGAGAATAAAATTAAACCAGGGAAAAAAAGAGCCCACCGGGAGTATTCAAGGTTTCTGTGATCCGTGAGAATCATGAGTGGGTAATGGGCTCCCTCCAATCAGTGTTTCCACTGCTCCAAGGCTGCTTCAAACGCCAATAATTCTCAGTTACCTACATCATAGTTTTATTCTGGTGGAGTGAGCTTCCGGGAGTAAAAGGCGCAAAAATCTTTGCTGGTTTACTGCGATGCTGTGACGGACAGCGTCTATTCCGATGTCTGAAGTGTCCACTTCTGCAATGAACAGCAAAAGTGGGATCGGGATGTTTGAGAATGGGTGCCGTCGTGAATCTGGACTTCAGAAGTGCAAAGGCCATTTCAGCGGCTTTATCCCAGACCATAATGCCATGACTGGTGCAGCAATAGTGCTGAACCCCCGGATAAATCTCCGATAAAAGTTTGTGAATTGCAGGAAGCGTTGCAGTTGTCTGATAGATCGCGAAAGTGGCCACTCTAAAAAGGCTTTTACCTTTTTGTTTTCCATCTGGACTCCGAGAGGCCTGATGATGTATCCTAGAAAGGAGATCTCAGACTTATGAAACTCGCATTTCTCTAACTTCACAAATAGTTGGTGCTCTTGTATTCGTTTTAGGACTTGGTGGACATGAGTGGTGTGCTCCTCTCTGGTGTGAGAGTAGACTCAGCAGTCCAGCATGTCACAAAGTACTTCATTGATAAAAGCCTGAAACACAGATAGGGCATTCACCAGGCCATATGTCAACATGTGTTGTAGTGCCCTCATGTGGTGACAAAGGCAGTTTTCCATTTATCTCTCTCGGATTCAAATCAAGTTATATGCACTGCACAGGTCAAGTTTGGTGAAAAATTTGGCTTGATGAAGTTGTTCCAAGGCGGCCGGTACTAATAGGAGAGGGTAACTGTATTTAACAGTAATGGCATTTAATCTTCTATAATCAGTACATGGCCTTCTTTTCAACAAAAAAAACCCTGCAGCTGCCCGGAGATCTGGAAGGTCATATATACCCTCACTCGAGAGCTTTTTCAATGTACTTGTCCATGGCCATAGTCTCGGGAATGGAAAGGGGGTAGATGTGGCTTTTAAGAGGTGTGGTACCCAGCAGTAGCTCTATGGCATAATGCAATTGACAATGCGGAGGCATTTGTGCAGCTCCAGCCTTACCGAACACTAGTTAGCATCCTCAGTTGAAGTACAGGGAGTATTGCATCAGAAAACCAGGACACAACTCTGGGGTGCCATCATATTTGTCAGGGATAGAGAGGAACTAAACTTGATGGAGGGCTGGGTATAGGAAGAGTGGCAGAGAGGGGAATTGCAGCTGAGAAAGCAACCGGCCGGTTGTAGTGCTCGCAGGGAGTGAATGAGCTCCGCCATGGTGCGATTGAGCTGCTGCAGGTGTTGTTCGTGGCATCCCAGTAGCCGCCCCTGAGTCACTACCGCTTCCTGGAGTTCCCGTAAACCTGCTGGATCTGGGGAGGGCATAGTATTTTGTAACCAACCAGACTCAGAAGCCAGAGAAGGATCCAACTGCAGGTTTATTAAGAAAAGCTGAAAAGCTCTTTAAGTGTGTGTTCTGACACGTCTGGAAGGGGTTCATGGAGAGTGTACTTTCATTCAGTATTAGATTTCTGCCAGAGCCTTTTACCAAGACATGTTCATTCTTGCTAGTGTTTGCCATGTATGACCTTGACCTTGCTTTTTGGATTTTTCCTTTTTTGGCTTTTCCCTTTTGCTGTTACACACCATTTGTAGATCAGCTGACCCATGCCTGTTTATTGACCACGATTTTGGTGAATAAATACCTGCAATTGCCAATCTGCTCCTGTGTGTGTGTTTACAACGAAATGTGACCTAATCTAACAGATATCTTTAAAAATCATTTTAAATGAATAAAATAACTTTTAAACAAATATATATTTTTGTCAAATTATTAATTTCTTTAGTAAGTAGCCATATAATAAGCAGGATAATCTACAGTGAACTGGTCATTGTAGCAGAATAACCTCGGACAACCCTGACAATTTCTTACTGTTTCACTTTTCATTGTGAAATATAAAGACTGTATGATAATAGTGGGAGATCAGCAGTTTCAGAAATCCTCAAATAGTCCGTCTGACACCAACAACAATACCAAGTCACAAAGATCACACTTCCCATGATGTTTCATGTGAACATTAACTGAAGCTCTTGACATCTATCTGCATGATTTTATGTATGGTGCTTCTTCCACATGCCTATTAGAATAAGTGCATAAAAGTGCAGATGTGCATGTGTTCCAATTAAAGTAGAAAGTGATTTCTATTATATAGTCTATCTATAGTCTATTATAGAATATATGTTTTTACATAACAACTCCTGTAATTATGCCACAACCCCTATGTTATAAAACAGTGGAATATTTGTCTATTTGAATAGTCAAATGAATGTAATAGGTGTTGATACCAGATATTTATCTTAAGTAAACACTTTACCATGGTCAGGTAAAGACACCTGAGTGAGACACCTCACTCGTATGTCAGTTGTGACTCCTGGTTGCAGAAAAATAGAGGGGAAATAAAGTGATTTTTAAGAGAAAGCCAGAAAATCACATTGTACTGTGTCCAAATTAGGAAAGGGTTCAATAAGCATAATAGCTGCATAATATGAAATTGGACACTTTTCCCAACCAGCAAAAGATGCTTGGTTACATATAATATAAGGATAAGTGGTCAGTGGAGCTGTTTTGGCAGTGGCAATTTCATCTCAGTTAAGTAGCCAGCTTTCATGTACATTGACTAATTAAGAATTTAACAGGCTTAGCTTGCTAGTTAATTAACATGCCTAATTTATATTGCTTTCAATCCTATATATTGCCACACCAAGTGGGCATATATGGCAGATTTGCAGCCTATATCTTGGCACAGTCCGTGCAGCAAAAATATGCCCCCGATAGGACTGATGGATTGTAAAGAATTTTTCTATTTTTCTCTGTAAAGCAGATTTAGCCAGGCACAAACCTAAGAATGTTTTAGTAAAGTTTTATGTGCATACACAGGAGTTGTCTCTTCAAGGTTTAGTCCTGAACTGTCCACATACCAAAAAAGGCCTTTCTCTTGGACCTTTACAAGCAAATTCCTATACATAATGCCTGTCTAGTAACAAGGAATTAATTTACACATAAGCCAGAAGAAATGTTTAACATGCTCCAATAAAGTTGAAAATTAACATCCATACTGTACTGATAATATCAAAAGGTAAGAAAAGCTTTTATAAAAAAAAAAACTTCAATCCCCCTTTTTTTAAAAAATTAAATAAAATATTTAACAAACAAAGCCAAAAATAAATTATAATGACAAAATTGACTATACTGTATGATAATTACATATAGATCTGTCTTGAATAAATGATTAATTATAAAAATCCATGTAAATAAATGTGAGTACAAATGTAAATGATTTGTAAATGTAAGTAAATGTAAATTATGAATGTGGTTTGCACAGGTGGCATCTGGATTGTGGATGCCTAAACGCAGCCAGAAATGCAGGCCTTTATTATAGCAGAGGTAAATAGCAAAATTGCAAGGTGAAAAACAGCAAGAGCATGATAGACAATGCCATTTTAACGACCATGATCAAAACCATGGACCACCCCAACTATGTCTACTCTTATGCAACATTGTGGAACTAAGCTGTGAAACAACATTTAGTTGCGATGGCTGCTAAAGATGTTTAGGATTTGTGGTGTGTCTCAGGTCTGGCAAAACATATCCTCAGTAATGTGAATCAACACACTCTCTGTGCATTCATTTTTAAAGGAACCTTACTTACTATTTTCATATCCATATTTCAATTCAGTATTGAATTGTTTATGCAAAAATATGTAAAAGATTTATTATGCAATGCAGTGGCATTGTATACAGATGGAAAACATTTATATCCCAGACCCACTGCTTTGTAAACTCACTTCACAAACCTGACTTAAGTTCCATGTGGACTCTACACACTATAACAACAACCATTCACACTTTACACTCCACTCATTATAGACACATTGTAAATCCACACTGGCCTCTCTGGTGGCTAAGGCCATACCAACCCAACTGATACTGTTAATGCATGCTCAGTGCCACCAGTTCAATGTAGGATTTACATACAACCTTAATAAAACAGACTATATCTCCATCATGCTATCCCCATCCTATGTGTCATTCACACTCTGCCCCTTTTCCACACACCCTGCACTCTTTTTACAGCTGCCTTTAGCACACAGCCTCAAAATCCAAATTCAACAAGCGAAGACGTGGTGGACTTTGCTACAAAACCCTTAACACCTATCTCTACTGGTCTAGCATGTGCCCGCTACTAACTGTGCATACTTTAATTTCTTTCTTTTATAAGCTCTATAAACTTAATCCTTAAATAGAACTGTCAGTTCTATAAAATGAACTACCAGTTCAGCAGTCTGGTGTTTACATCACTAGCTTCCGGTCTCATGCTTCACTCTAATTAACCAATGCTCACCCTCTGTGCTTGATCTTTATTGTACTGCCCCTCATACACAAACTTAAGTAGCAATTAATAAACAGGGATTATTACCTTTGGCCACACTATAAACCTGCAATGCATGTATGCTGTGTGAGGTTTTTGTCTGTGTGTTATGTGTAAAAGGGGTTTTGTTGTTGTTGATGATTTGCATAATATGCAAATACCTACTTTTGCAAACTAGACCTAGGATATTTTCAGGCCAAACTTTAACTACTATTTATAAAAAAAACATGGCTGCCATTGGCTAATCATATTTCAGCAAGCATTTGACAAGATTAACATTGACCCCTTGTCCCAAATTGTTAATGCAAACACCACTAGGCAGTGTTATTTGTGCACCCAAAACCAAGCATATGTCATGTGTGACATGTGTGTGTGTTATAAGGTTTTATTGTTATAATTGATAGAGAGTAAAATTAAGTCTAATTGGAAGCCAAAAGCCTAACTGATCTGGTTAGCCTGCTGCTAGCTCCACTTAGACCCAGTAGATTACTATTTGCAATTCATACCTTTGGCCACCAGATGTCACTAGGAGCATGTACTGTAATGAATAACTTCAAGCATTGAATTCTTTTTAAAGTTGTTCAGAGAAAAGATCTATTACCTCAGAAGCTGAATTTTAAGGCAAGTAACCAAGTCTGAGACTTGTCACTGGTAAAATGTAGGAACAATATTCCACAAAAAAACTATATTGTATTGTATTATTTCAACATGTGTCTGTTACTGTGAACAAATGTGATGTACCAAAACCTGTGAACAGGGTTTTTGACATGTGATTTGTCAGGTCTGCAGTTTGTTATCTGGCTGTGTCTGTTAGGAAATGGATTTTCAGCTTTACATATCACAGCTTTCCACGTATTCAAAGAACAGACCAAAGAGTTCATCGACATTGCTGCTTGCAGTAATTGGTTACAACAAGGTAGATTAGATTAGATTAGATTAGATAATATTTAACTTTAATGTCATAATTTCAGAGCACAGGTACAAAGGCAGTTCGCATCTAACCTAAAGTGCAAGATATAGTATTATTTATAATATTACACTAAAGTACATGTGTAGACGGTAGTATATAAAGATAATATGTGTATAATGTCTTATATATACAATATGTACAGCAACAATGTGAGCAGAAGTGAATACTGCAGTAATTGAGCTGTGCAAACACTGCAATATGTGTGTTATAAGGGTCAATGACATAACGCGTAAATTTTCTGTCCAACTACATTTTGATTTACATCTGTCAAAAAAAAATAAATTGCATAAAAAGATGTCATATATTTGTAGTATCTGTCTCTTATATGAAAGTGTTTTAACTTTTATAAAACATTGGCTAATTGTTATTTTTTCTGTTATTAAAGTGTCAGAATATCAATTCAGTGTGGTGTAACTAATAATAGAAGTAACTAGTAAATTCTAAATAAGATGTCTAGTTTATGTGGCTAGAAATATGAGTCACTGATGCAGGATGTTTAAGTTACTTCTATATATAAGTTACTTATATATATAAGTGTGTTAAGTAGGTTTAAGAAGGTGACTGTGACATTTTTTGGAACAAAAATATGAGATTATTATTTACTAAATCTAAAAGCAAGGCAAATTGCCTTGCCTTATGTTATATTACTTGTAAAGGAAATGTTAGGCATGTTAAGGCAATCCATTTATTTTAAGATAAATCACGGTTGCACCAAATGACATTTTGTAGTCATTGCCAACTAATCCGGATTAAAAAACAGTAAAATTACTTTATTTTTTTATATGAACGTATATGTACACAACATTCTTAATGTTTGGGAAGTCCAAAAAAACTAGCAAGCTGATTTTTTTTTTCTCCAGATAAGTTCATCATGACACATTCCCCCATATTATCCACTCTTCCCCAACTTCCCAAATATGAAGTCCACTGCCTTACGATTGGCTGATTATATAAGTGTAGGTGTTCCTAATACAGTGCTCAGTGAGGGTAAAAACTTGTTAAATGACTTGAAGAGGTCTGTGCACAGAGGTCTGTTCTGTCCTTCACAGTTTGATGGGTCTTTTTGTAAAAAAAAAAATAATTGTTTTGTATTGCTTTACAGGTGAAAAAGATCTGTCATTATCTTTTTATCTTCTATTAACAGGGATGTGCAGACTTTATATATCCACCATATCTAGTCATTAGTTCCATCCTCAGTTCCATCTATTTTCACTGTATCATTAGAGGTTTTTCACACACACTATCATATTGTTGCTGTGTTTTTGCTGTGAAGTGCTTTTGTGCTGCTTTAAAGGTGCTCCCAAATGAAGCTCTGCCTAAGATACACCAGAAGACCTGGAACTGTACTGGAATTTTAAGCCTTAATTAAAACAAAGCAAGAAAAATACCATGTAGGTCACCACATAACCCCTGATGAGTTACTAAACGTGTGTTTTCTTAGAGAGACTACATCAACATCTCTTGGACAATGTAGTGAAAAGTAAAGTGAAAGTGAATCATTTGCCTACTGTGCCTGCACACAGAGGAAAGTGACCTCCACATTTAACCCATCCATGCAGTGAAACACACACACACCAGTGAACACACTTGCCCGAAGTAGGGCGCAGCCCCAAACCACGGTGCCCAGGGAGTATTTGAGGGAGTTTGGTGCCTTTTAGTCCTTTTAGAACTTTAAAATCTTTCAGAATGTTTTCAGTGATGGAATAAAACATTAACAAAAAATTTAATGTAGCATTTTTCAATTTCCAAAAAGTTCTATTCAAACTGGAAGTACTGTTTTCCCACATTTATTCCAAGTACAAAGAAGTAAAACAAAAAAAGCCCTACGTATAACTAATTTCCCTCAACTATCTACGAATAAACAGATTATTCCTTCTTTATCTTTTTTAAAAGTCAAATATCATTGCTTTCCTAACCAGACCCACATGGTTAGTCAATATACACATAACTACACCACATTACATCAGGACAACTACTGCCCACATTACACACACTGGACTAATATAACACAATACACTCACTGTTGACTGGACATTGTAAATATTATATCATATTTAACCATTCTACATATTTATTCTGTATTCAATTAAATGTTTATCCATTCTACATATTTATTCTGTATCTACGGTACTATTTTTTTTATCCATATACCCTTATCTATTACGTGGTGTCAACTGAACTATACACAATTTAAATTGCACAACTTTTCATATTTGCACTCATATATTGCACATTACTTTTTCATATCTGCACAGTTTTTACATTTGCACAGTTATTACATTTGCACTTTCGCACTCTGTACTTTGCTACTATTTGCACTTCTGGTAAACTGCGTTTCGTTGCCTTGTACTTGTACCGAGCAATGACAATAAAGTTGAATCTATCTATCTGTCTATCTATGGTTTATATATCAGTGATCCCACATTAGTGTCATAAACATCTAATTATGCAGTCTCTAAATTCAAATGAATAAAATGACTCACAGAAGTACTGTACATTAGCTAACACTGCAGCTAAATGACCTATTAAATCAAATCTGACCCACTTTTAGAACAAAATAGTGGAGGAAAATACTGATTGCATCTTTTACCTTTTATGAGCTGTTTTCAATTTTAAATAGGATTGGTGAGGCATACAAGATACGCAAGCTCTCTTAATCTCGGTTTTTATCTCTTCCTTTCCCATTTTTCTACTTCTGTTTTGATGATGTGGCAGCATGGGTTGCATCACAGGTATCTGATTACAAACTATTATTACGGATGTCTACATAAGTATGTAACAAGCTGAATTAAACTACAACATTAATTCACATAGCAGCACAAGGAAATCTCTCGACAAGCAAGGTCGAGCAAAATCATTATGCTGACTGACTGGTTTGTTAAACTGGCTCCTGGCGCAGCATGGCCTTTGCAGAAAGAGAAAACAGGCTAGGCAAGATTAGAAGAATATAAAATAACCCAACAGGACCTGCTGTTTTAGAGATGCCCTGACCCAGTCATGTAGCCGTCACAATTTGTTCTTTGTAACTCATATTATTACAGACCATTTTTCCTGCTTTCAACACAACAGCTTGGAGAACGTTTAAGAAACATGGTCCACTTGGCTGAAGCATGGCAGGGCTGAATCCCTGACCTCAAACATAACTACAGACCTATTCACAGCTGAGATTTGTTTATATAGGACAGAGTTAGCCTAAAATAGAGGTGAGCCTTAGTTACAATTCTGACCATGAACTGAAGCCAGTTTTTCTTGCACAATATCGGCAGTGGCATCACCTGACAGTTAAAGGTATCCACAATATTTCAATTCATGAAAATGTATGGTTTTGCACAAAGGAGACTCAAGAAGACAAAATCTTATCTTGAACTGAATTTTATAGATAAAAGTTTGAGCTAAACTTCTTCTTAGTAAGATTAAAAGTGGAGCAAATTAGTGCTTGGTCATGTTTTCTTCTCTGACATCTCTAATCAAAAAATATTGGGCAATCTTTAAGATATAAAGTACACGTAGGTGTATTTGCATAATCTGAATGCGACAATCAGAAAACTGATTAAGCAGCTGTGTATCCTGTAACTTTTGGACTTCAGTTGCTGAATCTGGATATACTGCAACATTGCAGAATCTATTTATTCATTAATTCATGAATTTTCAGCATTCACATTGTGTTGTATTTTATTTAATTTTTTCAAATAATAAAATGGCATACTCACATACTAGTTAGTATGCAAATCTAGTATGTGATTCAAAACAAAGCTGAGAGGGGGCTTTCCTGCCAAAGCACGGATCGCTACTGAGTTGGGCACGTAATGAAAGGCGCGGAAAACCCCGGCTTGCAACAGCGATCGTGTCCACCAAACGGGAGCATGATGAATGGGGGGGGGGGCATTGGATGAGATGAGATGGGAAGGGGGGTTTATTAAAATTTTAATAAATTAGATGCCTTTTCTTGCATTTTGATGTATTTTTAATAGATTTAAATGATAGCTATTATTAAGCTAGCTGATAGATCTTCTAACATTAATTAGCCAGATAACTGCACTTTCCACTGGAAAAAAAATTACTTACTTTCCACTTCTTTGTAAAGAATTTCCTTATGTCCATTGTGTCTGGGAGCAAATATTGCACAACAACAACTAATCATCAACCAAGAACTTTACTTACAGTAAATAAGGCAAAGCGTTAAAACGTTAAACCTAATATAAGATATTAATAAAGAGATTCTTGGGGTTTGTTTCGTTTTCCTTTTTGGGAATAGCGCTCCTATTTCCTTATTTTCATGTAGTTTTTAAATGAAATAAAGGTAGTCTCATATTTTATTCTCATTCTCTGTATTTTATTCATTTAGAATTACCTTTAGGCTATAGTCTATAATCCTGCAGTGTTTGTTTTAGCCGCCCACAGATAAGTACAAAACGCCGATTCCCGCGAGATTTGCGTCGGGTCCCGCAGGACCCAGTGGGACCCAATCCCAGTGCAGACCTCTACTGTCTCTGTACTTAAGATTCACTTCACTGACATGTGAAGAACCTGAAGTGGACTTTCAGTAGTATGTGTTTTCTTCTATCAATCAAGTGGAATAGATTCTTTCGCGAAGCAACAGAAACAGTGCTGGATGAAATAATATTTTATATTAAAAGTGGGGGGGTCCAAACGAACAATTATGAAATGTGGGGGGGTCTCGTCCCAGACACGTTCAATGGTGGCGACGCCCATGGTTTAGGCCCTCTAAATCTATTTCAGTATTGACCCCAGTGATCTGTTATGAATGAATTCAAGAAATTCTGGTCCACACTGAGAAACTGTTATCTCACCTGTACAATAGCTTGCATTTGTAACAGATTGCAGCAGTAGTAAAAGGTGAGAAAAGAAGTGTACTCTAGAGTGTTTGTTGATTATAAGGTATAATTTTCTGTGTTAAATTTTAGGCTGCATGCTAAACACAGAAAAGATGGAGCCACTTTCAGAATATATACACCGTACTCTATGCTCTATGATTAAAAGTATTATGCAGTTCTTGACATCCGCATAAATGTTAAGACAGTCTGAGACACATACCCCTTTTTTTCTGACATATCCATTTTTTTACAAGCACACAATCCATCATTTCTCTCTAAATGAATAACATTAACGAGTTGGAAATGGCAGAATCTATTATAATCATGTGAATGAAAAAGCATTACAAATCATCATTAAGATTCCCACCACTACTCACATGCCTCTGAGTTCTAATTAGGGCTCTTTGCAAGCAAAAAAAACCCAAGAGTTTGGAGAAATTGCACCCAAATATGTTGATGCATGCCTATCCAGTCTAAACGTGAGTTTATGAGTCGACCTTAGTTCCACATTGGTAGGTCTGATTTAAAGTTTTTTGGTGTGCTGCAGAATAGATAAATAAGATATAATTCTTATGTTGAAGGTATACAGGCCTTTATGTAGACTGCTTTGCCAACTTCCTCTCCCTCACACCACCACACCCTCCCTCCTTGAGGCTTGTGTGATTGGCTGGACACATGCCATCCTGACAAATTAGGAATTCAGCCAACTCCTTAGTTAGGGAGGTAAAAAAAATAAAATAAAATGTTAAAATAAAAGATGTCAACATGCAGCTAATCAACACTGGGGTAACTTTAGGGCAAATCTCTGAATGTCATAAAGTGGCCCAGCCAAAGCCCAAATTTGACACTCATCATACATCTGTGGAAAGGCCCGAACTCGTCAGTTCGTAGATGTTTGCCATCTAATCTGATGGAGCTTGGGGGGATCTGCCATAAAACAAATTGACAGCCCAATTCCAGATGCGTGAAGCTTGTAGACACTTATCCAAGAATAATTGTAGCTGTTATTGCTGCCACGAAGGCTTTGACAAAGTATTGAATAAAAAGTCTAAATTCTTTTGTGAATAACATATTTTTTATTAACTTCTGAAACATCTCTTAAAATCATGTATTCTTAAGTAAAATTTAAGTGTAAGTATTGAGTTTTTCCAGGTACCAGATTAGATTAAAAGGCTGGTTAAAGCTTATATATTGACAATATTCAGTTTTGCTTTAGTACAGGTGGTTTAGAGTCAGCCTTCGTGCACCAGAGGAAGCCAGCTTGCAGGTTCTCTGGTGGTCACTAGGGGCCGTGCAAACAGGGGCTCGTCTGCTCTCTCTGCACGCACCAGAGCCTACAGCCGAGACTGCCTGCTGACACCTGAGGGCGCACCTCCCGTATTTCCGAACCTCAAACTACATCTCGCAGCTCACCCTTGTGTAATCAGCACAGACGAGGCTCACCTGGCTGAGCCGTTATTTAGGATAGCGCTTAGCCGGGGCTCTCTGTGCTCTCTTGCACACCTTTGTCAGTGTCACAGCACAGGTAACATAAGGTCCCATAAGGATGTTATGTTAGGCCAACACCCAAGGTTGTAAAAAAAAATTCTGTCCCGGTGTGACTCCTGTGTCAATTGTCCCTTGCCCAGCGAGTTGTATCTCTCCCTTTCCTGTTCCTTCGCTCTGTTTGCTTCCTAAGTGGCCAAGCTCTCACTCTCTTTCTTTAACTCGCACTGGGTGCTGTCCCAAAAATGTTTGGGGTAATTTATTCTTTACACGCCCAGGCGGAAAAGTGTACATGCTAAAACCACTATGCCTGTGAGCATGGCTTCATACAAGCCCCCTAAAGATAAGCTTTTGTTTCTTTTGTCCTACTGATATTGAAACAAAGTATAAAAAAATAAAACCAAATAAAAATACATATGTATTTTTTTTTATTTCCTTTTCATTTCTTCCCATTCTCCTCTCTCTCCGTGTCCTAAGCAGCCCTTTTCTTCCCCTCATTTGGCAGATGTCTGACTGCGCCACAATATCTCATCGGGATAAGCCATGGCTCTGTGGTGCTGTATCAGCTCTGTATAAGCGCTGTATCACCAGCAGTTATGAGTTTAGCTAGATGGTATAGTGCAGCAGTGAAAGACAAAGTGCAGGTTACGGAGATGAGGAAGGAAAAACTCTTTCAGACCACTCCCCTCTAAAAATGATTATCAGTGCCTCAGACAAGACTCAGGGTTTTAAACGTTGGCGCTTTAACAACTACCTACTTAATGACTCGGACTTCATGGTCTTTCTAAATGCAAATATTGATTATTTCTTAAGTTTAAATACAGGCTCAGCTTCACCCATGATTATATGGGAATCATTGAAAGCATTTCTAAGGGGCCAAATTATTTCACTCTCTTCTGGAAGGAAGAAAAGTCATGAAAAGCAAATTAAAACACTGGAGAAAAATATGAAGATGCTTGAATGTAAATATCAACTGACAAAGGAAAAAACTGTCTTTCAAGAACTAGGTACCCTAAAATTAGAATATGACACGTTGATTACCCATGTAGCAAAGAAAAATGTTACTTAGGACTAAACAGCTCTACTATGAGCAGGGGGATAGAATAGGAAAACTGTTAACATGGCAGTTTCGGAAAGAGGAGTCCGCTAGATTAATTACTACAATATGCACAAGCAATAATGACATCATCAAAGATCCTAAATGTATTAATTTGGAATTTAAGCAGTTTTACAAATCTCTTTACACGTCTCAAGGAGTCGAGAATGTTAAAATTTCCGAATTTCTTGATGGGCTGAACATGCCATCAATTTCTGAGGATAGCAAAGAAAGCTTGGCAGCTGATATCTCCAAAGATGAGCTGATTTAAGCTATTGCTAAGCTATCTGCAGGTAAATCACCTGGCCTTGATGGTTTCTCTGTAGATTTTTTAAAGGCCTTTTTGTGCAAATTGACTGTCCCCTAATAAATGTTCAACTGTGCAATAAAAGAACAACAATTATGGTAGATGCTCTGCAGAGAGGGTTGGTCAAACCTGGTGATTTTTGTAGCAGTCTTTACCACTCTCTGTAGGCGTTTGCGGTCCTTCACAGTAGTACTGCCATACCTCACAGTGATGCAGCTGGTCAGGATTGACTCGATAATGAGCTGTAGAAGTTGCTGAGGATTTTGGGTGACATGCCAAATTTCCTCAGCCTCCTCAGGAAGTACAGCCGCTGCTGAGCTCTCTTAAACACCTGTGTGGTGTTTAGTGTCCAGGTGAGGTCATCACTGATGTGGACCCCCAGGTACTTAATGCTGCTGACCCTCTCTACCTCAAGGTCCTGGATAAACAGTGGTTGATAAGGTCTGCTCTCCTTTCTCATGTCCGCTATCATCTCCTTGGTCTTGTCTGTGTTGAGGGTTAGGTTGTTGTCCATATACCATGTCACCAGACTGTCCACCTCCTTCCTGTAGGCTGCCTCGTCACTGTCAGCGATACGACCTATCACAGCGGAAGCGACACAGTAGTGGGTGAATAGGGTGTAGAGGATAGAGCTAAGGACACAGGGACCTATTGGCCCTGTAGGCCTATTGCAGGGGGTCTGTAGTGTTCGGTATACTGCTCTGAATGTGGGACAGCACCACTCTCTCGAAGCACTTCATTTGTACGTCTGTAGTCATTCAGGCAGATGGGGTTTCTTCTTGGGGGGGAGGGGGGGGGCAACAGTGGTGGTCTTGTAGCAGGTGGGAATGGTGGTGTTGTTGGGCCTAGACCTGAAGTCTGTGATTTGGTCCAGACATTGCCACATTTGCATAGGTTCAGCAGTAGAGTAGAATCTCACTGTCTTCTCGCTGTGCTGTCTCTTGTGTTAGGGTTTTTATTGTTTTAGACTCTTGACTCCACCCTGCTGGCTGGCTGTTGTATTACCGGTGTTTTTCTTGACAGCTCTTTGTTTTTATGTCACATGTGTCTTTTGTTTTCCTGAGCCTTTCCCCTTGCCACACCTGTTTCCCATCAGTGAAGCAATTAGTGTCTGAAGCTGCCTATTGGCCCTTGTGTGCCTGTGCCCTATTTAAGCTCGGTTTATTCTTTTGTTCTCTGTCTGACCGTCTGATCATACCTCCCTGTTTT
>JAOVVF010057293.1:0-16731 GCA_028565595.1 Duopalatinus emarginatus
TGTGTGTGTGTGTGTATCTTACTTGATATAATGTTGATCTGCTCCATTACTGAATGTAGGAGGTTGACCCATAGACCTGTCACTCTTCATAGACACACAGCTGGATAGTGGAGACACTGGACTGTGTGTGTGTGGTCTGTAATACAGGAAACATATAGATCATATATATCACTTCATATAATAGGAGTGTGTGTGTAGGTGTGTGTGTGTGTGTGTGTGTGTGTGTGTGTGTGTGTGTGTGTGAGTTTATTTGTGTGTGGTCTATTTACAGATCATCATAAAGTATTTACTTCTTCTTTGTGTATTTATAGTAAATCATCTTGTCATTACATATACTACTGCACATTGCACATGATTATTGTCAGCCCCACTGCCATCTCACAATGTCCAGCTTTAGCTAAAACCTTATTCCTTTCTTACATGTCTTCAAAAATAACCCTAGGCCATGTTAAATGAGTCAGCTTTGCCTTATTTACTGTAACACCAGGCTGTTCTTGGTTGATGATCAGTTGTTTGCAATATTTGCCTCTAGATACAATGGACATAAGGAAATTATTTACAAAGAAGTGGAAAGTAAGTCAAGTCTTTTATTCCAATAGAAATGCTAGTGCAGTTAGTGGGCTAATTGATGTTAGGAGAGCTATCAGCAAGCTTAATTATAGCTATCATTTAAATCTGTTAAAATTACATCAAAATGGAAAAAAGGCAGGTGTGTGATCACAGTTAACAACTAACTAAATACTGAAAACACTGTTAAAAAACATAACTTTTGACTTTACTGATAACATGATAAATATTATTTTCAATGAATAAACAGTGGAAATATAATTTTATACCTGTCTTTTTATTTTTGTCAACTTGTCAACCCTGCTATGATGAGGGAAAAGACCCCAGGAAATTGTAATCTGTTGTCATTAATCATCTGAAGTGACTTCATTTCATTACAAAGAAGAAAACCACAAAGGACAAGTCAGCCAGCTCCTTTTATGTCAGGTTTAAAGCATGTTTTTGTACACTTGACACATAGGGACAAACAGAACTCATCAACCCTGTTACCCTTAAACTGCACAGAAAATAGTTAAATATACATGAAAATCTTTGTTGAATAAATAAGTAGCCTAGCGATGAGCTTCATCACACTGCTCTCTATTGCAGATTTAGCCTGCCGGTTGTCAACCCTGTAACTTTCAACCCTATTAGTGCTGTTTTTTATCAGGGTTGACATTATTGCATTGTCCATAGCTGGGAAATAGTGGCCTCGGTATATTCACAAGAGGAAAATTAATTAATAATACATTGTATTCAAATGGGTAATATACATTTTACACTTAATTTCTGTACATATAGATTTTAGTGGATGAAATCATTATAACTGTAAGTTTTTATTTAAATTGAATTAAATTAATTGGTCATATTTGAGTGTTTATTAAATTTCATTTACATTTTTTTAATTTTAATTTCATATGTTTTATTTGATTGATAAATTTTACAATGTTACATTTCAAGCTATAATGTTTTATGAAAGTTTTAAATAGTTACAATTTTGACTGTGAATTTTAAATGAAATGTTGACACACTGAATTGTTTTTACTGTTATACAGTTTAACACTTCTTTATACTTTCTAAATTGTGAAAGTTGATTGCACCAACTGCATATAAAAAGGATCTGTAGAGTGGCAGTGTCTATAAACACCACTGACAGGTCTATGACATAGTGTACTGAATGTAGAGGGAACAGCACCAGGAGGGTGAAGGTGGATGGTGGGGGGAGGGGTGAGTGCAGGAAAATGCTGTTGACTTACCCTTCATTACAGTATGACTGAGGAACAGTCTGATGATTAGACATGGCACTGGGTTCTGTCTGTCTGTGTCCAACAGAGTCATCATTTACTGGAAACAGATCCATCTCTGTGACTCTCTAAGATGACACTGGACTGGTGGACGGGTTCATGAGGGTGGTGTGGGGGGTGGCTGGAGGGTTACATCCTAGTCATGCTGTAATAAATCACATGAATATCAAATTAAATACAGTAAAAATGTTCAAACATTCACATGAGACTAAGTGATATTTTACTAAACTGAAATAAAGACATTTTGTGTGTTTAAGCGAGTCACGTGACCCTACAGTGGTACAATAGTGAACAGGTTCGGTACCGTGTAAATCAAACCTAAAGTCAGTGTTGTAGTTATAATCTCATAAGATCAGTAATAATAAGAGTTTAGTCACTTTTTAAAGTTGTTTTTAAAAGTGTTCTGTATTAAACTGCTGTATAAAGTCGTCAGTGACGTCACGGAGTGTTTTAGGCCTTTAACCGGAAATTCATCAAACAATGAAACTTTATTACAAAACAACCTAAAGATATAAAATAAGTAACAGTAAAACAGAGTCATATTAATACACAGTATTGAGTTTGTTCTGTTTATTCAGGATTAAAGACAATATCATGGATTTAATATGAAATAAATATTCCGAAGTTTTAAGTACGTCACAGATCAAGTTGAAATCTCTAAACTTCTCTCTCCTTCTCTCTTCTTTTTACACTTCATATGTTAAATATCAGATATTAAACATTAAACACAACACATTAAACATTCAGAAGTTCACTCAGTTTAGTAAACAATATAAATTTAACTAGCGTAAGTTATAAAATAATTACCATAAACACACGGAGTCTTCAGTCCGCTTCCTCTTCTATAGTTACTTTCGCTTTGAGCAGCAGGGTCACGTGACATGGGCTGATCTACAAACCGTTAAAGGAGCCGCACCTCCATTATGTGCGCGTGCAGTATGTATAACCTCGCGCGCACTACAGGCCATTTTAGAGTCTGTCCACTACTCATTACAGCCCCTGTCCCCAATATTTTAGGTATCTTTCGTCATCTTTTTGCGTCACGTGTCAGTTCTTCAGTCATAAACTCCTCCTCCACACAGGAACAGCGTCAAGCAGCTGGTCATAGGAGACAAATTATAAAGAAATGACTGGGTTTTTTTTTTACCTCAGAAGAAATCTAAGTACAGCTAATCTTTGACATGACAGATCATTCACATGTTATTGATCCAGCCTTTTAAAGTAATATTTTTTTCAAAATATATTGGTTTTTTCATGAGTATGACTAAACTTATTAGCAGCACGAATGTTACACTTACTACACAGACACACAGTTACTGTACTTTACTTATTAATACAGTGGAAATAAATGACAACATGGTAGATCAGTCCATTTTAATAACAATTTTTTTTAATATAAAAATGTTTTTTAAAAAAAAAATAATAATAACTTCTGGGTGATAATGTGCAAAGCAATTTATTTTCAGTTTTTAGGCGATAAGTAACACCAATAACAAGCATTATAATTAGATTTTTTTTATGTAAACAAAGCAATAACTTATAAATGTACATTCACAGCATGAAAACCTGACATTATACTGTCACCTGAACACAGCTGTGCCCATCTTGCAGCTGTATTTCAGTGATGCAGGTGCGAAGCCCTGTTGTTTATCGTTGGATTATTATTATTATTATTATTATTATTATTATTATTAGGGTCCGGAACGGCCTCGTGCACCTCGGTGCTCCGGCCATAATAATAATAATAATAATCCAACGAAAAAACTCCTAAAATTTTGTACACACACTGCCACTATGACACTCTCTACAAAAACAAAGCAGGGACCTGAGTGTGACCCAGTGACTCCATAGCGCCCCCTTATGTCATGGACCCATGTGGTGGGCATATAGTTTCACCAACATTTAGTAGGATTGTAGGGCTCACCAAGACAAACAACTTTTGTACATACATACACACATACATACATACATTGCATTAGCCACGCCTCACAGAAAGTGAGGTAACTAGGCTTATATGCGTTCATGTCAAACTTGGTGTACATGATGCTGAGACGTTGCTGATTAAATTGTGAAGGGATTTTTTTTATCTTGTAATATGTTGAAATGGCTGTATGATTTTAATACCTTGCCACATGAACAGGAAGTGTGTCATAAAATCACAGTACATTGAATGAATTGTTGGAAACTTCTCAGGTTAATAGATATGACGATTATGATGATATCCAGACACCCAATGGGCCTGCCTGTTATAGCGCCACCAGCTGGTTAAGCAGAAATTGTCAGAAATAGGCATTGCCTTAAGTGATTCATCTAAAACTTGTGATGATATTCACTTGTGTAACTCAACTGCCTAGGACAGCACCACCATCTGGCCAAGCAGGAAATTGCCCCCCAAAAAGTGATGGATTAAAAGATTTATCTGAAACTATACAAAATATTGTTGGGTTGCAGAATGTCACATGTTGCAGATCCACATGTGCGAGGGCCCGACCAAGGCCGCTAGCAGCTTTAATACTTCATAGGTTTCGTTGAGCTGGAGAGGTCATGGGTAGAGAGTGTTTTGGTAAACTAGGATGTTTGGATGAGTGCATCAGTGCACCAATCCAGCTCCCCTTATCAAGAGCCTGTAGAACCCTGCACAGGCTCTCTCAGAGCTAGGAATGTCATTGAAAGAGCATCTGAGATGCTAAAGACACGTTAGCGATCAATCTACTTCAAGGCCCTTGATATGCCCCAGAGCAAAGACTACTTGTGCAGTACTCCACAACCTCAGCATTGCTCATGGTAATATCATTGAGCCAGATGTTGCAGAGATGCATGAAGCTCAGAAACAAGGTCAGGTGAAGATGCACAGGACAATCTGGCTAATGTCTATGAGCATGATTATATTTAATATAAATTAAATATAATAATTAATTATGCAGTAGAATTATCCATGCCATTTCCAGAATGCTGCTGTTACTTCACCACCCTCTGTACTAACCCCAGTAGGATGCTTCAGTTCCTACAAAATTCATAAACACAGTACAAGGAAAATTACTCATACCACATTCTCTTTACTGACATTTTTTCTGACCATCTTAAACAAAATAAGCTTACTTTGTATTTTTAAGTTAAGATGACTGGGAGTCACCTACAACATATGCACATAATTATGCAAGTACAGTACATGTGCTTTTTCAAAAAAAAAAATTCAGTTAACTGTCAGTTAATGCTTCAGAATAAGAAAAATGTCGACCTTTACAACATTACTACATACTACCTAAGTGTACTTAACACGTAACAAAGACTTTATGTTAATTTAACCCGTTAGTTACTTACTCAAAACACAGAACCACAACATTTTGCCTCATTGGCCATCACTACCAGATGAGCTTTTTGGTATCTTCATCAGACCCTGCAATAGCAAACTTTTGCTTTAGATGTGACAGCTAATGTGATAAAGTTACAACATCCTCTTCTGTTCCAAACGCTGCTTCAAAGTCACGTTTCCGGCTTCTCCTGCAACGTTGCTTCTGCACTTCAGGACTCCGTTTCCCACACTCCACCTAGCAACCACGTTCCCATCACATGTCCAAAACTCACCAGTCACAGATCGTCTTCGCCCGAGGTTTGAGATGTTCTCCAGTTGATCGTCATTTATGACTGTATATAAATCCATCAAGTATGTACGCTCCTTGCAAAGTATTGCCAGCCTCAGACGTTGCATACCGAGTGTTTATTACTGTGTTTAGTCTGTCTGGTTCTGATCCTTTTCATTCCTGACTTTACCTGTTTGCCTGTCCCTTTGGTTGAGTTTTTTTGTTTTATTTGACTTCCTGTTTTTGACACTGCTTGTTTTTTGACTATGCTCTGGTTATCCCATGTTGGTACTGTTATTGACCCTGCTCGTATTTGTGACTATTCCTTTTAGACGACTGTCGACTGTGCACAAAGAAACATCCAGAAAAAGTTGCATCGGGTCGTGCTGGAGCACTTTTTAATGACCATGCTTTGTCTTACTTTCGTAAAATCTTGAAAAGCAGGCAAAAGCAACCGTCGTTGGATAGGTATTAATAAAAAAGGGACAAATGAAGATGCCAAAAGTGCAGCCAAAAAAGGCAAAAACAGATGATTAGTGTAAAATATTATATATTATATGTACGTATATGTTAAGCATAGGTTTAAAGTTTAAAGTTAAGAAAGTTGAAATTTAAGAAAGTTTATTTTTACAATTTACGTAATTTTGTGTAAAGAAAGTTTAATTTTGTGAATTAATTTAAAGTAAAGAAAGTGCCGTATCTACACTTCGTTCTGTGCCAGTATCCCTTCCTCCCTCCTTCTCTCCTCAGCCGCTCTCCGTTAGCCTCGCACATCTGTCGCCAAAGTAAGATTGCTGTATTTTATACATTTTTCTTACTGTATTTTATACATTTTTCTTACTGTATTTTGTACATTTTTCTTTTATTTTTTTATTTTGTAGTGTAATTAGAAGTTTTACGTGTGTGTTTTTTTTTTCAAAAACAATTTTGGGAACTTGTCAGAGGGCTGGAACGGATTAATTTGATTTCCTTTATTTTAATTGGGGAAAATTTGTTCGAGTTACGAGCATTCCTAGTTACAAGCATGGCTTTGGAACGAACCACTGTACTTAATTTTTATTAATCTTGTGACACATCAATAGTTGTTAGAAACCACCAACATAGACTGTGCATTGAAGTGTCCTGAAGATTCATGTGAAGTGTTTCAGGTGTCTACTGAAAGCTGATTGGTGGTGGCAGCAGTAAATTTGCTGTATAACGTTATCCTAATTAATTTCGAACATTTGAAGAACTGTTTTTTAGATTGTTGAACATAATATTATACATAATATTTTATATCAATATGTTTTACTTCCCATTTAACTATATTTTAACCTGCATTGATACAAATCTGTAGACTCTTCACTTCAATGTTATTTTACGTGCCTCCAACAGCCTGGAGCTTAAACTTCTGGTTCAGAAAAATGAAAAGAAAATGAGGCAGTGGTAGCTCAGTGGTTAGGATGTTAAACTTTTGATCAAAAGATCATGAGTTTGAATCCCACCATCACTACCAATCTGTGAATTTTGGGCCCTTAAGCAAGGCCCTTAACCTTCAATTGCTCAGTTGTATACATGAGAAAAATGTATGTCACTCTGGATAAGAGTGTCTGCCAAATGCCAAAAGTGTAAATGTGAAAGACAGAAACCTTTTCTGTTTCAGTTTTATTGCTGTTGTCTGTGATGCTATAATTATGAAGAACTGTGTTTACATGATGTCGGTGTGCTGACAAAATTAAAAAAAAACTTCTTCTGCAAGGTGTCTTCACTTTACATATTTAATATTTATATTCAGTATTTTGGAGCATTGATTGTATCAATTGATATTAAGAATGTAGTGATGGGTGGAATTTGCTAACAAAATTTTAGATTACCTCACCCTGACAGAATTTATAATCTGGCATATCTGTTTGCCGTCAACAACATTTTAACACACCTGTTTAAACAAATTGTACAAACAATCAGAAGCCAGGGTTTCCCGCTACTTCCATATATAACCCCTGGATCTTCATAAGGACAACAAGTTACTACTTCGCTGGTTCGCGGGTTTTAAAAAAATATTAAGGTAAAATATTTATTGCGGTATTTTTGCTGTTTCACAGGTTTTTGCGGGACTTGGCGCCCGCTTGAGATGCTACTTGCTGATGTGAGATTGTACACAACACACGACTTCCATTTCACGCCGGTTTAAGAGTTTCAAACATTTTTATGAACATTTAAGTAGAAGTTTTGTAAAAGGTACATGTACAGTATGGGAAAAGTTATTAAGGGAATGGGAAAAGGTCATGTATTAGATTGTGGGTAGGGTTTATAAAGACTTAAAATGATATATATCAACTACTAAAATAAGTATAGTGTCCTAATTCACTGTTCCGTTCCAGACCCATCCGCGGTAAGTGAGGGATTACTGTACACAAGGTGCAAAGGGGTGTTCATATGTTTTCATTTGATGAAGGTAGAGTCAGAACACAGTGCTGCAAAAAGGCATTAATAAATATAGCTGATTCACTTGTACCAGAAGCTCACACACCGTCATGTCCATGTGACACAGGGCAGGGGGCCAGAAATATTCTGGCTGTATTTGAAATGGCATACTACATACTACTCGCATACTAAATCTGCCTAAAAGTAGTATGTAGTATGCAGTATGTGACCAAACTGGATCTCTGTAGTGTACTACAGACAGCCGGATGACGTAGTAGCACAGATTTTCTAGTATACAGCGGGAGCTATCTTTGTGGTCTACTGCATTCTGGCATGCATTGCGGCCTCACTGGCTTCGCCTTTTCCACTTTACTTAACATCATGATGGAATTAATTAATTAAATGCTAAAATAATAATGATGAACATTTTTTTTCTAAGCTCCAACCAGGGCATTAAAAGAGCAGGATGTACTTAAGAGCACTGTAGGAAAGAACCATGGAATCATTATCCCAAAATATTTCAGGTGCCAGTAGTTAAATGACGTTTGGTAAAATGATGTCTAAAATAGATCTTTGGTGGAACTTGTGTGACCCCTGCTGGTAAACTTTTCTGGGGGAAAAGCTGGGGGCTATTTTGTGTATAAAAGACATCGGAATTTGTGCCCAGGTGTATCGATTTAATATTACCTGTACATAAATTGAATATTTTTTTTTTAACAAGTTCAGCGTCTAAATAATTTTTTTACCGAATTGTTCAGTGAATTTGTTTGGATAAAGTCGATTTAGGAACGACAATTATTTAATATGAATGTTGTTTATTTAAATATATTTTAAACATTCTTGTTAAAACCCTCCGCCTCCTCCTTCCAGTCACACACTGATTAATTATAATAAAAACTTTTGGACATTTTTAAAGTTCTGGTTCTTTAAATTCTCCCCGACGAATTCACAGCTCATGTGACTGTGTAGTATGCTACAGACACATCGCCTTTTTTTTTACTCTACTACATACTACTGACGGTAGGCAGTATATCCCCATTTTCCTGGCAACTCAATGGGGGCTGCCCTGACACCTCCTTATTTCCGGTTGTCGGTTTTATGTTTCCGGTCGCATTAGATTTGCTGTAGTGCTAACAGCATTTTCAGTTAGAAGAACATTTGCTGTGTTCCAGTATAAGCCTGGGCTCGACGTGTGCCGTTCTTAGGTGCCACAACAACAGCAAAGATTTTTAGAACGATCTTTGATTTTTAAACACACCAGCGGATACGTAAAAACTGTCCGTGTCCTATGCCATATGCGTTACATTCCATGCCACAGAAGAAGGAAAGAAAACTACCATGGCATGCAGCGTTAAAACTGAAGTGTCCTCCAAAAGGATATCCACGATTTTAAGTCTAATATGCTTAACATGGAAAAACCTTAAGATGGTTTAATGCACTAAAACTAATTATAAATTAGTCCTTATACATTGTTTATTATTTCCAGTGTTTCACAGCAATTAGAATGTCCCTATGCTCATACCTACCTACCACAACACAGCTTCTGCATGGCTGCAGGACTTCCCTAACCCTGCACTGCATGAGCAACCCACCGTCTGATCTACTCTACTTTCCCTCAGCATTACCCACACCTGATCTTTACTTCCGCTAGCACTTTGATTTGGTTATAATTACTTCAGCTCTCAAAAAAAGAAAGTGGCTGTGTTTTCTATATAAATCCTTTCGGATTTTGTTCCTATATAGGTAATATAATCCTCTGTGCTTCTATAATTCCGTAGTTCCTCGCCGTCTACACCTTTGGAAAAGACTCCGGCCACAATTTTATGTCATCCACTGTGTAAGCGTGGATGGGTGTGGCACTGTTAAAACATGGTCACCACAGCTTCTTAAAATCTCCCTATTGTGCAACCACCTAGCATTTTTGGCCATGTTTGTTCAAAAGCAGTCACAAATAATCGTTATTTCTGTCATTCAGAATGTAAACAATGCAACCGGAAATCAAAAACCGGCTTCAAGCTATGAATCACGGGAAAGGTCAAAGTTCAGGAAAATCGTGGATACTACTTTAATGTTTAGTATAGTAGAAATAGTTCTCTCCTCTCAGCCATGACAACACTAACCAATTGTGGGCAGCTGTACTGTTTTTTAAAATCAACAAAGTTTTAGTGGTCCTCTGAAAAGAGGGGGTGGTGGTGGGCAAAAAAAAACACCTTATAGCCAGAAGCATTATTGAAATTTTAAATGTTTGTCACCGTTTGTTGTTGTTTTTGTTTGTTTGTTATTTCTTAAGTCAGATTAACCTTTAAAATTTCACAAACAGGAGAAATTTTATTTTCCTAATGATTGATTAGTTGAGTTCAGCTGCCCTTAGACTTGTATTGCATTGATAGAACAAGTTTTTTCAGTGTAAGGACACAGGACCTGAATCATACAGAGTTCAATGTAAAAGTGTGTGTGTGTGTCATTAAATCATGATATATTATTAAATCATATCATTACAATTTTACATTTCTTATCCAAATTTGGTTATATTCAATGTTAAAAAGCATACATTGTTGTAAACAAGTTGTAACAAAAAATAGCAGAGAAAGACATTTTGATTGGGTAGGACCAAAAAAAGAAAGCTTTTAAATATTTTATTATTTATATGCATCCATATAAATTATTATTGAAATGGAAGTTGTTTTCCCTGTTACTGTAAAAATATTTGACAATGTTAAAAACATTAAACTGTACAAATACACTAATCAGGCATAACATTAACACCCATGAAGGCATGAACTCTACAAGACAACTAGGTAACCACTGTGTAGTGGGACACCCTCTGACCCGTTGTCTTCCAGTCATCACAATTTGCTCCTTGTAAAAGTCAGTCAGTTCCTTTGCTCTTGCCCATTTTTTCTCTGCTACCTGGAAAGTTTAGCTCATCTGGTCCGATTCCACAGAAGATCTAGAAAAGAAACTAATGCCCTGCTAATATCTTGGTAAAAGATACCACAGAACACCTTCAGAGGTCTTGTGGTGTCCAGGCCTTAACAGGTCAGAGTTGTTTAGGTTGGTGGTTGTAATGTTATGGCTTATCAGTGTATATAATCACCAAAAATGTCTAGAATATAGTATTTAGTCTTCCACAATGATCTAACCCTGTGATTCACAGCTGCTTCTTAGTTAATCCACAACTTCTGAACAGTCACTAAATTTTTTATTCTAGTATTTTTTTTACATATTGAAATGGTTACTACACTTGTCATGTGCTGTTAGGTCAGTCAATCTGTTACCATGGTAAAACAGTCCTTATTGTTTTCCAGTTTAATAGTATTACAACATTACTTTTATTATCTCTCTCTCTCTCTCTCTCTCTCTCTCTCTCTCTCTCTGTCTCTGTATGTGTGTGTTACATGCACAGTGCTAAGTAGTACATATTGCTGTGAGCTTGATGACAACTTAACCCATAGAGGGTTCATTGAATTTCATTTATGGTGTAAAAGATTTCAACCGTTTGGATCTGGACATTTCTACTGACTGCCTTTGACAAGGACCAAATTGGGATTATAAAGCTAACAGCTTCTTACATAAGTGGAAATCTGCCAAGCCACTGGAGGACGACTGGAAGAAATACTTAAACAGCACCTGCATCACATGGTTAGAGTCTTACAGGAAAGGCACAATCTGGGATCTGCTTTATTGCTGCTCTTTTTTAGCTTTAGATATGAACAAATACACAACAGTCCACTTAAGGCAAAGCAATGCCTAAATTATTCTGTTTGTACCTTTGTAGCCTTTAACACCCTGCAGAACCTCAGTACTAATGATGGGTAGATGAGGCGTCATGAAGCGTTTCGACCCATAGCAAAGCTGTATTGATACTGTGTCGATACTGTGTCACTGAATACTGACACCTGCTGGACCTTAAAAATCCCTACAGGCAAACTAGTCGACAGACAGATTTGATGACCTGGTCTACACAATAACACGGTTTATTACCATATTAAATTTAAATTTTACTGTATATTATATATTGTATTATTGCATATCTTCAGTTAAATTTAAAATATCTTTGATATTCTTAAATACAGTCAATAAATGTGAACATGTAAACATGAAATCTAAGTGAACATGTTTGGAATGCTTGTGAACTGGGATGTTTTCACAAATTTTTATTCAAAAAAATAAGTTTTTCCAACTTTGTGAAATTTAGTCTGCTGCGCTTTTTTGAAACAACTTCTTCAGCTGTAGAAAACGCACGGATGGCATGGCACAGATGAGGCTTGAGTGCAAAGATATTGTAATGACAGCCGGAAGGGGTTTGGATAAATTGTCTTTTGGTTCTGCCAGTATGCCACTGGATCCTGAGACCTGGCAATATTGCCCACTGCCAGGTATCTCTGCACCTCCTGGATGGCATCAGCTGTGGCACATTTGGTCTGTCTGCTTGCTTCAGTGTCAAGAGGGTGCCATAGGTCTAAAAACAACAAATTGACATTTTAGTACAAGACGTCCAAACAACAACAAACAAATAATGCTGAATAACATGCCTGACGTGGGTGCAGACAGCTGGGGCTCATTTGTGCGTCCGATTACAGAAGCACATTCTGACCGCAGTCTACTGATGGCCTCATTGCCCTTGGAGGAACTGCGGAACCCAAGTGATTTAAATCTGGGTTCTAGAAGTGTTCTAGCAACACACTTGATGACTCCAGATTGGATGCGTGTGACTTGACGCTTCAGGTGTTCATGTAGGTGTATGGCTGCCTGTGTGTGCAAAGAAGAAGCATTCCGCTCTAGTGCAAGATAGAGCATACACTTTACTTTATTGGTTATGGCCCAGTCCTCCATTATGTCTCTTTTGACTTGGGCCAAATTGTCAGCTGTGTGACTTTGTGGAAAGTATTGTACTCCCAACACAGATGTACACAACTGCAAATTCTTATTAATGTAGTGACCGGTAAGAGCCAAGTAAGCCTCCATGTTCACAGATGTCAGCAGTTATTCTCACTGCTACAGCTTGCTGTACTTCCATTTTCACTCCTTCTCGTTCCTCCTCGTACTTTTTGACAACCATTTCTTTGATGGTCTAAAAATTACACCAAGTCAAACCAAAATCAAATCAATATATTTAATTTAAAGATTAAATAAATTGAACATATCAACTACTACTGTAGATAATATCCACACAAACCTTTCTGGTTGGCAAAACATATGAGGGCTCACAGACTTGAACCAGTTCCCTGAACCCTTTACTCTCCACAATGCTGAGGGGCTGGCAATCCATTAGGATGAAATTCAGCACAGCCTCATCCAGCATCTGCTTCCTGGAAGCTTGACGGTTAAAACTGAAGTAAGGAATACATTTATAGGAGTTAATTAAAAAAGCAACTGTGAGTAATTTGTAGAATGGCTGTACACCTGAGTTTATCCTGGGTGTATCTGGGACTTCATTCTCATGCCTGGCCCTATAATGCCTCAGCATTGAGGAGGTGGATTTGTTTAAATAAGAAAGTTCTGTCAAACAAATGCAACATTTAACCTGCAGAACATAATATGAATAATAAACTAAGAGGCACTTTGAGATAAATTTGGATTCAGATAGATCAGGTGGAACAGGATGGAACAACAACGAAATTAAAACAAATACCTTATTTTCCGTTGTGAGATCAAAATGGTCCTATAAGGCTTTTTTTTGTCTTGAGGCTGCTCCATATTTTCGAATTAATAACAGGCGCTGTAGTGTTCCGCAGAAGATCAGGGATTGTTTTCGCAGATGCATCCCGTTGACAGATGCGCTTCCTTATAAACACTGTTTGGCGCGTTAGTGTAATTTCGAAACGCTTCCTGTATCGGTCACGTGACTTGCTGAAAGCGATACGCGCACCGACACGGGGTTTGCTCTATGAGCTCGACGCATGCGCCGACGCATCGGTGTTGCCGGACCCATCACTACTATGAGGTCTAGGAGGTCATGTGACTCCAGTTTATCCCAACTGTTTATCCCAGTGTTTTCCAGCTGCACCTACACACTCCATAGTGAAGTTATTTTGCAAGTCTAAATAAATGGACACCAGTACGTGGACATGTTCTTTGGGATGGTCTTCTGTGGATGTATTCTTTTATACTCTGGTTTTGGAGTAATTTCTATTTAGTTAAATGTTGTCGTTCCTAAATCGACTTATCCCAACAAATTTACTAAACAATTTGTTAAAAAATAATGTAGACTCTGAGTTTGGTTACAGAGAAAAATTATCCATTTATTTACTCGAAATCAAATCGATACACCTGGGCACAAAATCCGGATCAAATGCAAATTACAGAACATTGGACAATGTCTTTTATACACCAAATGACCCCTCCTTTTCCCCAATAGTTAATTCATTAGTTTTACCAGCGGGGGTCGCCCAAGTTCCATTCCATATATTCAGACTTTCATTTCCTGAACGGCTTGCCATAACAATAGCCATATACCCAATAATAGCCAATGCCATATATAAAGTATTAAATATATTAAAGGGATCCTCACATGTAGCTGTGTTAATGTAATCTATGTTGTTTACTGTCAGTCTGAGTCTCTCTACATAGGTGAAACTTTCAGTGAGTTTCACATAGGGATATGTTAACTGTAACCAGTAACATTTTATCAAAAGTCAACATTCTCTGTCTGAGATTTTTTTTACAATTGGCATTGAAAAATGTCTGACCATACATCCATTTAATGTGATATCTATCGGCATCTCTGGGCTTGAGAAACGTCCTGTATACATTTCCTTGTTTCCTTGTTTTGAGGGGTTTAAAACTGGAGATTGACTTTCTATGTATATCTAAAAGGCTTAGGTTAGTCTGCTTATTCTGTCTATTGTCCGGCGTCATTGTCCAATTGCGGCTTTTGCTGTCCAATGTGAGATTGGAGCTGGACCGATAGCAAATTTCTCGCTTCATAATGAGATTGGAGCTTAACCAATCACGGCACGTCTTGTCACTGATGACACTCAGTGCACTCGGAGGGAAACTCAGACAGTACACTGTGTATAGTATGTCATAAAGTCTACAATAAGAAAATCTATTGGGAGCAAATCTCTTCTTTGAGGTTCGCATGGAGAACATCTAGTGTATGCAGCCACTCTAAATGCATCCAGATCATGCCAGGTGTGTAGCTGTACATATTGGCATGCACTGTCACCATCACATCCTGACCAAGTACTGCTGTGGTAGAGGGTCCATGTCACTGGAGTCTTTTTGATTAAACAGGTTCATCCCAGGTTAGTGGACCTTTTTAATTGGCATACATATTTTGCTGTTTTTCCAGGTACCAGCACCAATCACTGGATTTCCAGCTGTATCTCCTGGAATGCTCAGGATCAGATCAGGAACCAGGATCAGAGAACTGCGGTAGTGACCAGCAAGCCATCTTCTCTTCTCACATACTCTGGTGACATGGCCTCACTGGTACCTATGATGATTGCTGCCTCACAGCCCCTGCTTCAGCTTCTGCTCCAGTTTGAAAACAGGCCTGCCACGTATTGTGCAACACATGCAAAAAATGCATAAACAGGATAGTAGAGAATGGACACTGTCAGTACAAGGGCAGTGTAAACCTCCCCTCTGTAGACTGTGATCTGTGACACTTAGTTTAGTGTATATTTCACTATATGCTTTCTGTTATTGTCTACAGTTACTAGTTAATGGCTTTAGTGAAAATTTATTGACAAAAATGCTGCTCTTTGTTGTTGGTGTTTTTTTTCCATGAGGTGGTTTATAAAGTGTAGGTTTACAGTAATAGGATCATGGAACCCCAAAGATAAACATATCAAATAGATAAGGAGAAAAAATGGAAACAAAATAAAAATAATATTAATCACTATAAAATCAAAACACAAATATAATGTTAATAATCAGCAATGTGTAAGGAAATTGTAAAGCATTTTTTTAAAACAAAGAAAATAAATGTTTTAGTATGTGTCTCAATTTGTGGCAGTGGTGGGACTCGAACCCGTGAGCATTGGTATATTTTTTCTTTTATAGAAATGTTTGGAGAAACAGAGTAAGGTTTAAAAAGTAAATCACAATATACATAAACATTTAAAACTTCAGTGGTAGAAGGCTTTGAAAACTTAATATCGCCTCATTTTTTCCTTCTTCCCCTTTCTTCCCCTGACTATTGCTCCCCACCTTGCGCAGAAGAATCACACCATAGCTTTTTCTACCTAGAACTTCTTTATTATCTTTATTGGCCCAAAAGTAACCAGAGTCTACCAGGGAATTAGCGCCCTCAGTGTCCAACTATGCAAACTGCCATTAGGGTAAAAATACATCACACCCATGTCTAGAGAATTCTTTTGCTTCTCCTCTAAAAAAGGCTGAAACATCAGGACTCTTTCATAGACTCGATACAGGGAAGTTTTAAAGGTGAGGGTTGGGCCTTTGTGCCATCTTGGACATCACATTTAAGGCAGAACCTCACTCAAGCTGTTTGAGCCCAGCTTCTGTTTTTCTGTCTCCAAACTCTAAGTGGACCAGATTTACATAAGACAAGACTTGGTGAGTGTCTTTTAACAGGCTTTTGAACTTTTGGTAAGTTTTGTATTAGATCCTGTAGGCCTCATTTCTGGGAGTATCCTGGCTTCCAGTACTTTGAATCCTGGTCTATCTGCACTAGCTTCTGAGGTTCAGAGTTAATGACTAAACACTTTAGTAAGTCTCTCTGTATCAGAGGGTCTGCTAAATGCTGTAAATGTAAATGACCGTATCCAGCCTCCTGTTTGGGTTTTGTCATGGAAATTGAACACTGACTGTGTCACGATACACACACGTTCTGTGTCACTTATCGTGGGTTTTTTATTTGAGCTTCACAGGTTGCATTACAGAGCTAACCGACTCGTGCCATGATAGCTTGTTTAACTACACAG
>JAOVVF010057300.1:0-10723 GCA_028565595.1 Duopalatinus emarginatus
CACACCCACACACACACACATATATATATATGTGTGTGTGTGTGTGTGTGTGTGTGTGTGTGTTCAATCCATTTTCCCCCATCCTTCATGCTCACCTATTCAATTTCCTAGTGTCACTCCATCTCCTTACTTACCCTTATTTTATACACTTCTAAGTGGGGTGTCATGTTTTGCCTAGTTTACTACGTCACTGATGGGAGTTTCTAATTTTGACTCCACAGATCTAGAGAGACCTCAGGACCTGAGAGGACTTCAGTGACTGGAAGTTGAGTTTATCTAAGGCATGTCATTTCAATCTCATTTCTGACAAAGACATATTCTCCTGTGCACAAAAATATAACCTTATATATATAATCTGTCAAGTTTCTTATCTTTCCAACATCTGAAAAGCCGAGGTGTTGTGTTTTTCTTCCCTGCTTTTTTTCTTCTTTCTAAGGCAGTAAGGTTTCCTACTGCCAGTTAGCCTGGAGCATGAAACAACAAGCAGTGCAAATTCCAAGCCAAGCATACAGACAATGCAAAGTGCATTCATAATATGCCAGGTGTCGTCAAATTAAAGTCATATTTGTGGTTGAAATTAATTTTATAGTATAATAGTAACAATAAAAAATCTACTAAGTACCCAATGTATAATTTGTCAAGATGCAGTTTAATTTTGATGGTTAAGGAAACTTAAGAAATAAATTCCAGACCTTTTTGTGATTTATGTGATATATAAAAAGCAATTTTTAAGTATTATTTAAGTATTTTTTTCTACTATCTACCAAACAAAGCAGCACGCAGCCCCATGGAGCAGTTACCAAACAGTATATATATATATTCCCTATAAGAAATTACTTTGTAACCTCAGATGCAAAATAATTATAATCAATATATTAAAATATAATTTATATGATTGTTATGGTGGATACAGCGTATCTTAGAGACACTGGGCATGGGATGAGAATAGATACTGGATGGGATGCCAGTTTATCTATTTTATTATGATGCCTACAAACTCTCAGAGAACTCTATTTGGACACAAGAAAAAACATGCATAACACCACACAGGTATAACACTAAATGGGATCAAACCAAGGACCTGGAAGTACAGTATGAGACAACAACGAATGTTACCTGCTGAGCCACCATCCCGCCAATTACTATCCCAGAGTAACATAATTGATTTCTATATTCCCTAGTTAGTGAATAAGTAAGTTACTTATTCACCAATAAGATTCAGTAGTTCCGTAAGAAGTACAAATGTATTTACATTTTTGTAAATGTATTTTAACCGCAAACCACAAGACTTAATAGTTATATCAAACCTGCAATTATGATAATACAATTATTTGAAGCACAAGTATGGTGCCAAAATAATAACAATAATGATAACATAACAATAACATATTCACTTCACCTTAATCCAAACCCTTATAAAAATGAACCAATTGTTTACCATGTCATGTTATCCATACTTTTTATGATGGAAAGAACACATACAATATTGCACAATAGAAAAAAAAAACATGGCAGATTCATGGTGCACACATAGATACCATAAGATTCATCAGTAGTTGGTAAATATACAATAACTATGGTTACTATAAACTAACATAGAAAACCCCATGTTAGAATTATGGTTAACTATACAATAACTATAGTACCACCAAGCTATAAGAGTAAAATCATGGTTAATTTTCATAAGGGAAGTAAAATTAAAGCTCAGAACAAGAGCGATCTTTATATTTGGGAAACATTTTACACTGTAGAATGTACTGCAAATAAGCATCTCTATATATTTAAATCTGATAAAAGAAGTTGAAGTAGGCTAGTATGCAATATGATGCAAACAAAAGACACGTTTTGTAGTTAATTACCACATACACACTTGATTTGTTACTTAAGGAAACAACAAATGGTCTGTGCTTCTTCACATTAACTATAAAACCTGGACACTTAATCTGTTCCTAATTCAAATTCCGTAAATGTTTACCCTTCAATACTTAAAAGAAATTCAGTGAATACTAGTTATATTTACTGGCCAAGTACTGTGAATTCTTGGCTAGGAGTAATACTTTTAGCACAAAGGAGCTACTTGAAATACTTCTTCTACATTTACCAAAAGCCAAAAGCAGCTTAAAGATGCAAATGAGCCATGCATAAGGCCAGATCTGGTCGGTGTACATTCTGAGGTTGCCAGGTAATTTATAATAATACAGTAGAACTAATAGACATAATACATAACCTGTACTACATTCCACATGTTCACAATCCTCTGGGAATATGAAACTATAATGTGAATCACTCAATGTAACTATACTATATGGGCAAAAGTATTCGGACACACCTCTTAATCATTAAGTTCAGGTGTTTCATTGAGTCCCAATGCCACAGGTGTATAAAATCAGATGATCTGCCTTTACAAAGATTTGTGAAAATGAGCTCATAACAACAAGTCAAGGGGTGGTGTAATTTCTTCCAACCTAGACTTTCTACAATCAACTGTGAGTGGTTTATTAAAAAGTGGAAGTGTTTAAGAACTCAGCTACACAGTGTTAGATCACGTAAAGTTACAATTCAAGTTTTGGGGAATGCATGGATAATGTTAAGGAGGGATAATACTATGGGGTTGTTTTTTAGGGTACAGTCTAGGCCCTTTAGTAAGGTGAAATATTATTGTTTTAGCATAGCAAGACATTTTGGACAATTGTATGCTTCTAACTTTGTGAGAACAGTTTAGGGACCCCAATACCTTTGGTACGACCTACAATGGAGATTGCCAGACAGGTTCTGTCATCCAACATGACTTGAGATTAGGGAACTGGTTTTGAGACTGGGAGGTTGCCTATTTGTTTCCCTATACCTACAAAACACGACTGAAGTCCCCTTGAGCAAGGCACCTAACCCCCCATCTGCTCACCAGGTACCTGGCGTATAAGGACTGTCCCCATGCTCTGGCCAGTGAGTCTGGTGGATATAAATAGGGATAGGTGTTTGATTTAATGACTAATAATTATGTTGCCTTCTTAAAATCATTTTTTAACAAAGGCTTAGAGGGCAAACACTGACCAGGAAAATACCAAAAATTAGAAATTATTGGAAAGGCTTGTAGTCATCATCTTCTCAGATTTAGATTAGGTCATACATACTTCAGAGATCAGGTTTGATTAATACGGCGTTTAATTTAGCAGTAATCTGGGTCAAAGCTTTATGCATGAACAACAATGGTGCAGGACAGGAATGTATCCTTACTTTACTGCTTCTGTGTACTCAACTATGACTTGTTTTTGGTACAGTTTCTTTACAAAAAGGGGTTTCTTCTTGATTTTTAGATTGTGATGCTGGTGCCAGAGGAGACCATCCTTAACGTGGTAATTGTGATAGCCTGTGAATAACTCTTTAATGTATTTCTGCTAGAATAATGTGGAGGTGCGTTTGGGTAATACAGTATAATAACCCCTTCCTCCCATTACTTTTCCATCCAATGCTTGACTGTGAACTGGAGTCTTAAGGGACTGAACAACAATTGACATTTATTATGTTCCTGGCCACCATGCTGTCAAAGACTAATGGAGGTTGAGGGGGAAGGAAGTGTCTGAATAATGGACTGTGGCAGGTATGCATAATTGTTTGGGAAAAATAGAACAGGTTGTACTTACCCCATCAGAGTATGGTTGTTTAAGCATGTACTGGTGAGATTGTCGAGCCTCTTTGCAAGCATCATGTGTATGATTCTGACTTTCTTCAGCAGCCAACTTTGTAGGAACAATTTGCATGGGATCTGGAACCCAAGATTGCGTATCATTATTGATCTAGGTGGATATAGAACTAAAAATCTGAATTCTCCTTTCACTAGACAGCTCACAGAATGGACCCCAAAACCGGGGAGAGTGTGCATGGATACTGTAGGCCTACTTCATGAAAATATCTCCTCACAGACCCTGGCAGAGTAGAGCAGGTTCATTCGATGTGATTCTAGCAGCCAGTGTGTAAAATTCCAATGTGTACTCAGATGCTGGACATGGTCCTTGCTAAAGGGACACGAGATGTTTCTGATGTTTCTAGATGCCTCTGCCAGTGTTGCTTAACAAACAAATGTAGGAAAATCTTATCTCCTCTGAATAACTGTTTACTTTAACCATCATTTTCGAGAATAAATCTGCACTAAAATGCAGAAAGACTCACTTATGTGTAATCAGTTGCATTACATGCAATGCTGGAAATGATTTCTGTTTTCTACCAGGCACGTTTTTGACCTGGCACTCCAGAAGGTATCAGTAAACATATCAGGAAGAAAGCAGGAATTTCACATTGTTTTCCTTCAGATATTTAGCTGTGCGAGGTTTGTTCAAAACTACATATACCAAGAAACACATTATAAGTCGTACTACCCAAGAATGGTTAAAGAAGAATGAGGTTAAAGTAAAAGTCCTTATCTTAATCCAATAGCTGTGGAAAGACTTGAAAAAAGCTGTTCGTGGAAGGAAACCCACCATAATTAATTTTACACAATCTGTTTTGTCTAATTAACATTTCCTCTTTCGTTTCGTTTAGACTGCATCATCCTAACGAGAGTTACAAAAGAATATTCGGGGCCTCTTTCGAGTGAACCTCCCTTTAAAATAGTATCAAAAGAACCATAAAAAACGTAAGTGCAAGAAATATGCATTTTAGTATAGTACCTCTTTTAATAAACAAAAAAAAAAAGATATTTAAAATGTTCGTGGCACATTTTTGTTTGTTTGCACATTTCGAAGGATGGCATATGGAACTAATCTTCTGGCTAAACTGAAAGCAGCTTCAACCTCGCCTTAATCCTCTCCTTGTCAACATTACTGCCCCCCACTCTCCAGACTCAAAACTACATTGCTCTGTGAATCTCTAACCCCTGCCCGTCCCCCACCAGAGTAATTAGAATCCACCAGCAGGCTTGGACCTCACAGTGTACACCTTGTTTTAGACCAGCTACCCTGACTTTCCGGATGGGGCAGGCAAGCCTACTCGCTGTTTCCAGTCCTCTTTATCAACCCATCTTTTGAGCTCTTCAGAGAAAGAGAGAGAGAGAGGGAGAAAGAGAGAGAGAGAGAGAGAGAGAGAGAGAGAGAGATCATTTCGGAGATGAAGTCTCAGTTCAGGCAGACATCTGGTTCAGTTAGCATTCCCCTGAATAGCTTCTAATGGTGCCTTAAGCACTGGTGTATCATGACCAATTTTAGAGGGGCCCCCAAGAGTACTATAGAATTAGTGGTAACAAAATGACTACCTATCCTAATCCACAATTCTTTACTGAGTATCCCAATAGGTCTATTACAGATGTTTTCAGCTCTTTTATTTACAAATATGAATTAACAGAGGTTTAAAGTTTTATGCCCAATTAGGCATCTAATTAAGAACAAAGAACACTCTATCATGTTTACCACTAGAGTAAAACTCAAATGCACTAATTGCATGCACTTGTTTATTCTAAAGCACACTTTAGACCCACAGTAATTATTAACACACTATATGTGTGCAAAAATAGGGCACATTTTTTGAGCAGAGGAGGTGCATGGCCCTATCTATAAGCCATTCCAAACAGGAAATGGGTTATTCTTGAATTTGGATTTTGGATATTTTCTGGCTCCTCATATTACATGTATTATAGGAGCTGCTGGCCTGTGCTGCATCAGCATCTTTATTTTATTAAATGTCTTGACTCATTAGACTTCCTTTGGCAATCCTGCTCTCCAGGACACCATTAGAGCACATGCTACCCCCATTGTTCATCCAACACCAACAATTTCTGTGGCCAGAGTTTGGATCTCCAGACAGGTTCTCCAGGTTCTTCTGTCAGCATCTCTCTGGACACCAATGTACAGTCTCTATGCCTTCATTGGTAGTTGTGTAGTAATCAACTCCTCAGAATGACCCAATTTTAACTTGTTCTCACATACCTAGTCAGTTGAGAATATCAGAAAATTGAAGATGGGTCTTTATTTATATAAGTGGATGACTTTTGATCCTGTTCCTCAGTGATGTTTCTGTATTTTAATCTGTTTATTTTAACTTTGATCTTGACAAGCCTCTTAATCCCAATTGTGGAAAAACATACACACAGCAGGATGCTGGCACCGCTGTACTCACCGTGGGAATGATATTAGCCAAGCACAGATGAGAGTCTTGTTCTGGCTAAGTGCTTGGTTTCAACAGAATCTTACTGTACCTAGATGGCCTTTAGGTTTATTTTTCTTTTGGCAAGCACCAAGCAAGCTGTCACGTCCATTTTTCCTGAGGAGTGGCTTCTGTCTGGCCCACATAAGGGCATGATTGTTGTTCTGTTGTCCCTCTGGCATGTTCTCCCATCTCTACATAGAACCTCTGGGAGTCTGTCAGAGTGATCTTTGAGTAGGTACTCATCCCCATAACTAAAGCCCTTCTCCCTATTTCCTCAGCTTGACTGCTAGACCAGTACTGGCACATTTTTTTAATGTTCTTGACTTGCTTTGGACATCTCACAGTTTCTTATAAAATGGTGCTATGCTGGTTCAGTCAACTGTCTATGGTCCTGAAACTTCTCCCTTGTAACCCCTGATAGTTTTCTGTAGTATAAACTTATGTTATTTGGACTGAGGAATATCCATGCCACTGTATATCCATGCTACTGTAGCAACTAATGGGATGACCTAAGCTGCTTATATTCTACCTTAATTAACATGCATTACTTAAAGTAGTCAATGTCTTGTATCTATCTTCCTGTTTCTCTCTCAGTGATCAATGCCTGATAGGTCGTACAAAAGTAAGCTGTCAAAGTCGTCAGTGTTCATGCCAGGCCAGTAGATTGTCCAAAGATTGTTACAATTGTAGGAACAGGCAATGGTTCCAGCAGTTGCCAAAGAGAACTGTATACATGGCACACACCTTTTACTTTCAGTTTCTTTTGGGTAGACACTGTTCTCATATCTTGTGCTCTGCATGCTTCATTTGTTTTGCGTTTTTCACTGACGCTTGCTCTACCTGACCATTCTAATCTGTATTTGCGTTTTGGATATGTTTACCAGATCTTTAATAACTGTGCATTAAACACCTGTGTCCAAAGCCATCCTTGTGAGTTTAATTCATGAGGTTAGTTAGTGTATTTTAAGTTAGAGGCCCGAGGTCATTCGGTGTATTTTTGATGCAGAACCACTATACAGGGTGAGTAGAAAGTCGTAGCAAACGTGACCACATTCCCATTGGAAAAACTTGCCTTTGATCCAATATGGCGGTTTTCAAGATGGTGGCCATGTTCCGGACATAGCCTAAAAGATAGCCCCTCCTTCACCTATTACTTGCTGGGGTATTTAGGTATATCACTTTTCCTTTCGTTTCTAAAATAAAACGTATCCTGACTTTTGACTCACCATGTATATATATATATATATATGACAGTTTATTATTGTACTATCAGTGTTACCCAAATGAGGATGGGTTCCCCATTTGAGTCTGGTTCTTTTCAAGGTTTCTTCATCTAAGTTGCCACCAACTTGCTCATCACAGATAAAAAGTGACAATGTCCATTGTTAAAAGTGCCTTACAAATAAAATTTAATTGTCCTGTCCCCAATAATGGCACTCAGCAAGACTTTATGAAAGAATTTAAGACTTATTGGTCAGTGATTAAAATTTGGGTTTGCTTACTTTGCTCTACTGTGCTGGTCAGAGTGGTGCGATTGATCCAAACACTGGAAACCAGGCACCACAGCGGATACGTTTAAATATGTCTGCACCAGAGTTTAGAATAAGTAAAGTGAATTGCTGTGACCCAGTCTGATTTAACTTGGAAAAGAAAAAGAGCATGTTTGTTATCACAGTGCCATCATTTTTCATGTGCTGATGAAAACATATGAATCAGATTATTATTACAATTATTATTATGTCAAAATTCAACTTTCCATCTGAGAGGCTCTTAATATAAGTTTTCATGTGAAGGATTTGGGGTGTTCATGATATACAATGTCTCCATTCATAAGGGACATTGGCCATGTTGGTGAGCTTACACAAATGAAGTGTAATCCTAACCCTAAACTTGGAATTGGGATACAGAAGCTGTTTGTGTGAAGCAGTGCAAAATGAACCATTTGTGTATAAGCTGGAATTAATATGGCAGGTAAATAACAAACAACATATATTTTTTAGATTAATTGTAGCAGTATATACACAAAGATACAAAGAATTATTACATAGGATAAAAAAAGTTATATATACCTTCAGCCCTTTCTATAGAGGTATATTTAGTATATTTCTCTTTCACTAATCTGAGATGGATTTGTTCAGAAATGAACTAATTCATATAATAAGGTTGAAGTTAAGGTTACAGACAGTCTTATAGAATATAACATTGGTTCCTCTCTTGGTCAAGCTACACCTGTTGTATATATAGACAGTATATATATATTTCAAAAAGAATCTCTTAAGGTGCTTTGAGGAACCTTCTCAATTATATCCAAATAAAGATCCTCTAGGAACCTTAGTTCTAATGGGTTCCAGATTTTATACTGAGGAATTCCAAAAGTTCTTCCAGGAACCTCTGTGAGCACTGAGGAACATTTCTTGGAGCAGCCCTAGGTTCTTTGAGTAACCTATGAGGTTCTTCAAGAAACTACTAAATTTTAGTTATTGAACATATTATTTATACCCAAATGGGTAATGGGTTCCCCTGTGAGTTTGGTTCCTCTCTGATTTATTTGTCATTTTAGGATTTTTTTTTTCATAAAGATTTTATTTTTCTGTAAAACTGCTTTGGGATAACGTCTACTGCTAAAACCAGTATACAAATAAAATTGAACGGAATTGAAAACCACCTTGCTCTTATACTTGTCTGAATTATTCAGCATGCAGTATATAGATACTGTACTTTTAAAACAATTTAATTAATCTATACCATTAATCCAAAGAGTGACCCAAAAGACCAGAGATCTTGATCTACCACTGTAACTGTCTTCCTCTATCATGCTCTGAAGAGAGGATGGATAACCCGGATAGATCAAATTTAAGTTCTTCTCTTTGCTGGCACAAAGGTGGTGAAATAAACTCCCCCTGGGTGTCTGTACAGCAGAATCACTAACCACTGTGCCCCAGGAGCAGTTGGGAGTGTTAAGTGCTTTGCTTAAGTGCACCTGTTCAGGGAGCGAACCCAGGACCTTCCCGTCATGAGACCGCTAGGCGACGGCTGCCCCTGTGTGCCACTTTCTACAAAAATTTCTGTTTTTAGTTATAGATTTATTCATTGGTAAACTAGAAGTCATTTTTTCCGGGATTTAAAATTTGATTAACCCTAATCACATCTACAAACTTTTAAAGTACCACAACCACAAAAACATACGCCTCATGTTACTTGACTGTGATGCCATTGAATCAGTGGTGTTGTCTTCTTTAGCAATGAGTATCAAAGAGATTATAACATCAGATCTAGCAAAAAAAAAAAAAAACTTTCCAGGACTGCCCAAGAAACACATTCTGGGGTTTGTTCAGTGTCCATGATGTTGGACAGGAGGTTATTTGGGTTTACTGCTGACTTTGATATGTTTATCAGATGCAGGAAAGAGGCTAGATTGGAAGAGGAAGCAACATCACAGTGATTAATAGGAGAGCAAAAAAAAAAACAGGTATAGCATATGTTGTAACTGTAGATACCACTGCATGACTCTTGAGAAACAACCAAAGCAAATCCGGCACTTACTGGCTTAAGTAAAGACTAAAGACTGTAGTTCATGTTTCAGGGACTTTCTACCACTGGATTTGTGTGTGTGTGTGTGTGTGTGTGTGTGTGTGTAATTTTGTCTAAAAGTATTCTTGGGTTTCAGGCTAACCATCTCTTTAAAAAGACTTGATATACTCTTAGTCTCTAATCCACTACACTTATTTATCGTATCTGAAGTATGATACCCTGAACATCATTCAGTCATTCATTCTCTAAGCCGCTTATCCTACTACTGGGTCATGGGGTGCAGGAGTCTATTCTAGCAGTCACTGGGCAAAGGGCAGGGACACACCCTGGTCAGGTCATCAGCACATCACTGGACATTTAAAGACACATTCACACCTAGGGGCAATTTAGTATCAGTTCACTTGACATCAGGAGACCATGCAAACACAGAGACAAAGAACCATGGCCGTCTGGCTGGGGAATTAAACCCTTATTAAACCATATCATTCCAAGCATCATATATATATATATATATATATATATATATATAAATTCTCTGGCAAACCGTATGTTTGTAACCCAACTCAACTATACATACGATGATGGTTGGCTGCACAGATGAGTCAGGTGTTCACCGTACTCATGGTGCTCTATGGGAGTAGATAAACTGACTGAGAATCCTGATCTCATGTCAGTGGACACTCCCACTTATGAGCATGTCTTTATACTTTGGGAGGAAACCAGAGAAAGCCTGTGCAAACACAGGGAGAGCATGCAAACTCCATGCGGAAAGGCCCAGACCAGGAATCGAACCCGGATCACCTTGCTATGAGGCGACATCAGTTTCTGTGCCTGTGAAAGAGTTGACCTAGGGCATCTGTACAAATTAGTAAAATCACTATAGGGCTGGTTGTAACAAAAATGATGAGGTACAGTCACTTTGCTTGCAAATCTATAGAGCAAGCAAAGACTAGTGCATTTCTGCTTTTTATTAAAGTTTGTTCAAAATGTTCCTATGTCATGTCAATTTGTGTTTTCGTCCAAGTTGTCAGGTATTTAGCAAAAACACGTGTCAGAA
>JAOVVF010057334.1:0-16726 GCA_028565595.1 Duopalatinus emarginatus
TTTATAGGGCTGAGTAAGTTTAAACCTAAACATATAAGTTTTTAGTACTCTTAAGCCAATAGGGCCTCAGCTTTGCAGTCTGAAGGCGGGCCGGAATTGTCCTTTGTCCCAACTATCATCAATAATAATAAAAATGCCATTTGAGGTCTGCCGGATCTTATCAGAAGGAGGAGGGTGAAAAGGGTGTGTGTGTGTGTGTGTGTGTGTGACAGAGAAATATAACCCCCCAAGGGGAGAGAGAGAGAGGAGAGATCAAAGAAACCAGTACATTAATACGTTTAAACAGTCCTAAGTATCATAGCTGGCTGTGTGTGTTTAACATATAAATGTATACATTTCAAATACAGCTCCAGTCATCTCCTCTCGATATGGGTGGTCCAATGTTTCTGAAGGTAGCCACCAATACTAAGCTTAAGCTAACTAACTTTAGGTTAGTTCAACCAACTTTAATAATAAAACAAAAAGACAAACGACAAAAACATCCACGTAGTAAATGAAAGCACAAACAGGCAGAATCAAATGCATAAACATCAATGATATTATGAGTACTTTGTGATATTATGAGTATTACATTCCCGCATCATAGGTGATTTAGTTGATATACGCTGGTAAAGGACTAGCTTTCCTTAATGTGTGTAATGAAGCCAGCCCTCATTCTCATCCCTACAAAGTTGGGATTGTCACATTCCGGAGGGGTCTGTTACCTGTATGCTGGTCTTTGGGTAATAAAATCATAAAGAGTCCTTGTTTTTGGTAAGAAGTTTATGGCCCCTGAGGGAGGTTTGGTATCTGTCCCACCAGACTTACTGGTGCCGAGCCATCCGCTGACCAAGAGGGTTGTTCGGTTTTCCTGATCAAACTTTAAATTAAAGTGATAAATTTTGAATCTTGAATGATCTTCAGGCTGTTTCCACTACACTGTTAATGTATGTGAATGATCTGCTAATTGCTTCTCCTACTAAGGCACAATGTGAAAAAGATACGCTTACTGTCCTAACAATGTTAGCAGAGAAAGGTCACAAGGTGACCTGAATTCTGTAGAGAAGAGGTTGATTATTTAGGAAGATGACTTAGAGGAAATGAAAGGGCAATAATGCCATCACACATTAAGACAGTGCAAAATGCACCTAAACCAACAACAGTATCTGAAATGCAATTTTTGGGCATGGCAGGATATAGCAGACAATGGATTTGAGATTTTGCCTTGAAAACTATTCCCTTAAGAAGAATGATTCGCAGTGCAGGGCAACAGAACTTGAAGGGTAAACTGGTTTGGGATGAAGAAGTAGATCAAGCATTCAAGGACATAAAAACAGATCTGTGTACAGGTCCTGCACTGGCCAATCCAGACTACTCTAAACCCTTTCAATTGTTCGTAGCAGTGAAAAATGGGTATGCTAATGCAGTATTGGCACAGGAAAATAGCAAGCAAAGTCAACCAATTGCCTATTTTAGCAGTCAACTAGATAACATAGAACAGGGTATGCCACCATGTTACCAAGGCTTAGCTGCAGCAGCTTTTGTGTATAAAAAAGTGACATCAATTACAATGGGACACAAAGTTGAATTATTTACAAGTCATGCACTACATACTCTTTTGACATCAGGATCCTTTGTACTAACAAATGCTAGAAGGACTGGATATAATGTTATTCTCTCAGCACCGGAACTAACCATAAGACGATGTTCGAAAGTTAACCCAGCAGAAAGACTAGCAACACCGAATGAGGGAACACCACATGAATGTGAAGTGGTAACGAGAAATTTTTTTGAAACCTAGACTAGACTTAGAGATGGAACCATTACCGGAGAATGACCTAATCCTCTTTGTAGATGGCTCATGTTTTAGAGGGCCTGAAGGCAACCTAGCTGGTTATGCTGTAATCAAGTACAATCAACAAACTGATCATTTTGAGACACTATTTAAAGCCAGTGTTCCACAGCCCTGTTCAGCACAGTTGGCCGAACTTAAAGCGCTAACTACCGCATGTCAACTAGCTAAGGGAAAGAAAGTCACAGTGTACTCAGACAGTGCATATGCAGGTCGAGTGTGTCATTTACATGCTGCAACATGGGCACAAAGAGGGTTTATATGTACAGTTGGCTCCCAAATTGCACATGGGGAAGCCATATCTGAACTATTGCCTGCAATTCAACTTCCAGATAAGCTAGCCATAGTGAAATGCGCAGGTCACAGAACTGACAACTCTCCTGTTACAAGGGGAAATAATTTTGCAAATCAGGAAGCTACACAATTTCCCACTCACAAGACAATCAGAACAACTATGGGAAGGTTTCGAATAGCAGATGATAAAGACACTGAGCTAATGGCAGATCTAACTAGCCTGAATGAAGCACAGGAATTGGCGAGCCCATATGAGAAAGACAACTGGCAGAAAAGGGGGGCCTCATGTATTCATGGCATCTGGTATGGACCAGATGGCATGTTTGTAGCTCCATTGACACTGTTAAACATTTTTATACAGGATGCTCATGGACCATCCCATGTCTATAGAAAGGAAGTGATAAGGAAGATAAAACAAGATTGGTGGTCTCCTTATTTAGATCCAACAGCTGATCATGTTTTGACTAATTGTGCTGTTTGTGTAGAGTACAACTACAGAAAGTCCATGACTGCACCATTAGGTCATATACCTGTTCCAGATGGACCGTTTAGACATCTGATTATGGATTACATGGATATAGGAAAACCAGTAGGCAAGTTTAGATATATTATCGTGGTAGTTGACATTTTTTGTCGCTAGGTGGAAGCGCAGGCAACAACTAGGGAAACTATAGATGTAGCAGCATAATTTCTCCTAAGAGAGGTCATACCTAGGTTTGGAATCCCTGATATGATAAGCTTAGATAATGGCCAACACTTTGTGAATGCAGTGATTCAGAAAATCTCGCAGGCACTGATAATTAAACGAAGACTGGGTTGTGTTTATCATCCTCAGTCACAAGGCAGTGTAGAAAGACAAAATGGAATCATTCGTGCAAAAATTATGGCAGACAGTGGACAGAAAATTAACTGGTTAGATGCATTGCCTCTGGCACTGATGAGCATGAGAATGTCAACCAACAGAGTCACTCAACTGACACCTCATGAAATGTTAACTGGCCGACCAATGCCAGTAACATTTTTGAGGGGACCCACCTGTGGCCCCAACCTTGAGCAATTGCAAAAAGAACTGCAAGAGTATGTCAAATGTCTGACAAAAATCCACAGAGACATTTTCACTCAGGTGAAAGGTGCCACTGTGGGAAGAACTTCCAACAGATGAAAACCTGAAGGAAGTACTACCTGGAGACTACGTCTACATCAAGACATTCAAGAGAGGCTGGACTGAGCCCAGACGTGAAGGACCATTTGAAGTGATCTTTGCTACTCCAACAGCTGTAAAGGTAAAAGGGCGAAAAGTTTGGATTCACCTTAATCATTGTTCCAGAGCTCCAGATCTGCTGAGGCCAGTCACATCAGCTGTGCCCACTACACAGCAACAAGGTACAGACATGGGAGAAGAAGCAGGGGACCAGACAACATCAGAACCAGTTGTCCACGTTGAGCCAGGACCAAGTGGAGTTTCAGGACTAGTGACCAGGAGTATCACTAGAGCTACTCCACCACAAGATGACGACTGATGTGAGTTTGGTTCTACTCAGTTAGAGGTGTGAGCCAAGCGCCGCCTCTGCTGATCAACAGAGGTGAAATAGCATTGACCTTAGGATAATTAACAGTTTGACGTTGATCAAATAAGCTGACATTATGCCTGGTTGGGATCCATTTAGACATCCTGGACTCTGTGGACTCAGAGGAACCACTTGTGTGCTGTTATTGTTGCCCATTATTATTGTGCCAATCATTTTATTTGCAGATGTTTGCCAAGAGAGTGATGACCCACGGTTGTGGGTAGTTGTGTAGTGCCTTTTATTCGCAGCATGATAGGAAAGATCATGTCTAACCTTGTTGGACAGTATGCTGTGCTGCAACCAACCTGTATCTTCTATAAGTACTTGTGTGACCTGTCATGTACGACCGTACACCAACTCGGATCATCCGTTATCTGACTAAGGTGATGTGCTGGTAACCTCTCCCTTAAGTCAGCAATGTGCTTATCTACGTGATGTAAAATCACAGCAGGCGGAAGACATCGATGACAACGCCTGGATTTTCGTTCTATATATGCTTTATGCTATCCATGTATGCTCATTTACTCATGAGTTAATCCATGTATGCTCATTTAATCATGTGTTGATCATTGTTTATCATGTATTCATATAGATTCACTCTAAGGGACTGCAATTGCAACTGCCATTCTAGTTTATTAGAAACTGGGATAGATAAGCTTGCTATACATATGCACTCCTTCCAAGCAGAACTCTATATTGTATGGTAGCCAATAGTAAGCTGTTAATTTGACCTATTGGATACTGGCTAGTTTAGCCCCAAAGACTGTAAATGGGTGAGAAGAAAGGGCCAAAAGGCCTGAACAGTCGTAAAGACATCCATGTACATGAAGTTTAGGTTTTTACAAAAGAATATTAAGGGATAAATGAATCTTCTAATTGGATAATTATGGAAGTACACAAATCTCATTATAACCTCGTTATGGTATATGAATCTTATTACAAAAATATATGATCTGCATGTGGTGACAGCAAACAAGGTGAAGCTTGGGTTATGACCGAGGCATGAACCGTTTATGTAACATGATATATTGTACATGGAACAGCAGTGTACAGCTTGGTACAACATGGTACAAGGATCTTTTTTTATCTCTGATTTGGAGATAATGGTAGCAATTTGTTTCGGAAAATAGCCCTCATAAGGAGTTAATAGTGACAAACTGTAATTAATGTATTCAAAAAATAGGCGGGGTAAGATTACCTCACCCCAAAGTTGGCTATATAAACCTGTGAGTCTCTGTATACATTGTGAGTGCTCTGAAAACCCTTCTGAGAAGCTCACCATTGCCCCGGGACAATAAAGACGCCTGCAGAATCTTTTGTTTACAGTCTATAGAACAAGTCAAACTCATTTCTTTGAGAATTATAATTAGGCCTGTAACGGAGTCAACAAGTCGGGGTACTGACAGTAACGGCCAAACAGTGGGGGGGATGGGGAAGGGGGTGCTTGGTTCCATTGTGATGTCACAATCCTAGAGCTCAGCAGTGCAGTGATGTCACAGAAGGGCAAAGTCTCGTCCAATCAGACGCGCTGTAGCTGTGACGTCACATAAGGTTTACATCTGATTGGTCGACGTCACATAATGCAACATCTAATTGACCGATATTTTTCCAGGAAAAACCAGAGAAGCGGATGAACGGATGAAAATTTCCAAAATCTGTATGTAAGCACAATTCTCCTAAACATTCCACACGTTCAAGTCTTTGTCCCGTGTCGATATCTCGAAAACTGTAGGAGGTGGGACTGACCAAATATCAGGTGGAATAAAAATAACTAGAGAGTGCGGTTCCTAAAGAAACAGCAAGACTGTTGCGCTCTGTGCCAATCAGACGTCGCCCTTCCATGACGTCACAGCTAAAGTGCATCTCATTGGACGAGACGTTGCCCTTCTGTGACATAACAGTTATAGCGCTGTTACTATGGTAACAGCCAAACAGTGGCTTTTGTTGATAGCCGTTAACATGGTAACAGCTAAACAGTGGTTTTTGTTGATAGCCGTTACCATGGAAACGGCCAAACAGTGGCTTTTGTTGATAGCCGTTACCATGGCCAAACAGTGGGGGAGGGTGTGCTTGGTTCCATTGTGATGTCACAATCCTAGAGCTCCGCACTGCAGGACTATATGTGACGTCACCGAAGGTCTCGTCCAATCAGACGCGCTGTAGTGGCTCCTGTTGATGGCCGTTGCCATGGTAATGGCCAAACAGTGGATTTTGCTAATAGCTGTTACCTTGTTAACGGCCAAACAGTGTGGGGGGGGGGGGTGCTTGGTTCCATTGTGATGTCACAATCCTAGAGCTTAGCGCTGCAGGACTATTGGTGACATCACAGAAGGCCAACGTCTTGTCCAATCAGACACGCTGTAGCTGTGACGTCACCGAAGATCGACATCGGATTGGTCGACGTGTAGTAACGCGGCGTCTGATTGGCCAATATTTTCGGATGAAAATTTCCAAAATCTGTATGTAAACACACTTCTCCTTCCGCACGTTTTATTCTTTGTCCCGTGTCGATATCTCGAAAACTGTAGGAGGTGGGACTGACTGAAAGTCAGGTGGAATAAAAATAATAATAATAACTAGAGAGTGCGGTTCCTAAAGAAACTGAGAGAGTGTTGCGTTCTGTGTCAATCAAACGTTGCCCTTCTGTGAACTCACAGTTATAGCGCGGTTACCATGGTAACTACCAAACAGTGGGGGGAAGGGGGGGTTCTATTGTGATATCACAATCCTAGAACTCAGCACTGCAGAACTATCTGTGACGTCACAGAAGGGCAACATTGCGTCCAATCAGTTGCGCTGTAGCTGTGACATAACAGAAGGTCGACGTCTGATTGGTTGACATCACATAATGCGCCGTCTGATTGGCCGTCATTCCCAGAAAAACTAGTGTAGCGGAAGAACAGATGAAAATTTCCCAAATCTGTATGTAAGCACACTTCTCCTAAACATTCTGCATGTTCTAATCTCTGTCCTGTGTCAATATCTTGAAAACTGTAGGAGGAGGGAGTGACCGAAAATCTGCATTTTCCCCGGAAAAACAAGTGTAGTGGATGAATGGATGAAAATTTCTTAAATCTGTATGTAAGCACACTTCTCCTAAACATTCCACATGTTGGACTCTTTGTCCTGTGTCGATGTCTCGAAAACTGTGTGAGGAGGGACTGACCGAAAATCAGGTGGAATAATATTAATGAGGAGCGTAGCGGAGGAACGGATGAATTTTTCCAAAATCTGTATGTCAGCACACTTCTCCTAAACATTCCCCACGTTCTAGGCCTTGTCCTGTGTCGATGTCTTGAAAACTGTAGGAGGAGGAACTGAGCGAATTCAGCTGGAAAAATAATAATGACAAGTGTAGCGGATGAACGGATGAAAATTTCTTAAATCGGTGTGTAAGCACACTTCTCCTAAACATTCCACACGTTCTAGGCTTTGTTCCGTGGCGATGTCTCGAAAACTGTAGGAGGAGGGACTGACGGAATATAAGGTGGAATAATAATAAAAACGAGCATAGCGGACGAACGGATCGAACTTTCCAAAATCCATATGTAAGCACACTTCTCCTAAGCATTCCACACGTTCTAGTCCGGTGTCGATGTCTCGAAAACTGTAGAAGGAGAAGGACTTACCAAATAATCAGGATGGAGGAAAAATAATGAAAATAAAGAAACTGCGAAAGTGTTGCGCTCTGTGCCAATCAGACGTCACCCTTCTGTGATGTCACAGTTATAGCGCGTCTTATTGTACAAGAAGGTGCCCTTCAGTTATAGCGCGGTTACCATGGTGACAGACAAACAGTGGCTTTTGTTGATAGCCATTAGTGGATTTTGTTGATGGCTGTTACCATGGTAACAGCCAAACAGTGGCTTCTGTTGATGGCTGTTGCCATGGTAATGGCCAAACAGTGGCTTCTGATGATATCTGTTACCATGGTAACGGCCAAACAGTGCAGGGGGAGGGGGTGCTTGTTTCCATTGTCATGTTACAATCCTAGAGCTCAGCAGTGCAATGACATCACAGAAGGGCAACGTCTCGTCCAATCAGACTCGCTGTAGCTGTGACGTCACAGAAGGACGATGTCTGATTGGTCGACGTCACATAACGCGACGTCTGATTAGACAATATTTTCCACGGAAAAACGAGGGTAGCGGACGAACGGATGACAATTTCAAAAATTTGTATGTAAGCACACATCTCCTAAACATTCCGCACGCTCTAGCCTCCCGAATCGATATCTCGAAAACTGTAGGAGGTGGGACTGACCGAAAATAAGGTGTGCCAATTAGACCTCGCCCTTCCGTGACGTCACAGCTATAGCGCATCTTATTGGACGAGACATTACCCTTCTGTGACATCACAGTTATAGCGCAGTTACCATGGTGACAGCCAAACAGTGGCTTTTGTTGATAGCGGTTACCATGGTAATAGGCAAACAGTGGCTTTTGTTAATGGCCATTACCATGATAACAGCCAAACAGTAGCTTTTGTTGATAGCCGTTACCATGGTAACGGCCAAACAGTGGAGGGGTGCTTGGTTTCATTGTGATGTCACAATACTAGAGCTCAGACTGCAGGACTATCTGTGATGTCACAGAAGGTCTCGTCCAATCAGACGCGCTGTAGCTGTGATGTCACAGAAGATTGACGTCTGATTATTCGACGTCACGTAACGCGACGTCTGATTGGCCATTATTTTTCCGGAAAAAATGACCGTAGTGGCCGAAAATTTCCAAAATCTGTATGTAAGCACACTTCTTCTAAAAAGTCCGCACGTACTAGTCTTTGTCCCGTGTCGATATCTCGAAAGCTGTAGGAGGTGGGACTGACCAAAAATCAGGTGGAATAAAAATAGTAATAATAGAGAGTGCGGTTCCTGAAGAAACTGTGAGAGTGCTGCACTCTGTGCCAATCAGACATACCATTCACAGTTATAGTGCGGTTACCATGGTAACAGCCAAACAGTGGCTTTTGTTGATAGCCGTTACCATGGTAAAGGCCAAACAGTGGCTTTTGTTGATAGCTGTTACCATGGCAATGGCCAAACAGTGGGGGGGGGTGCTTGGTTCCATTGTGATGTCACAATTCTAGAGCTCAGTGCAGGACTATCTGTGACGTCACAGATGGTCGACGTCACGTAATGCGACATCTGATTAGCCGATATTTTTCTGGGAAAAACAAGCGTAGTGACAACAGTTATAGCGCTGTTACAATGGTAACAGTCAAAAAGTGGCTTTTGTTGATTGCTGTTACCATTGTAACGGCCGAACTGTGGGACGGGTATGGGGGAGGGGATGCTTGATTTCATTGTGATGTCACAATCCAAGAGCTGTGATGTCACTGCACTGCTGAGAAGGTCTCGTCCAATCAGACGCGCTGTAGCTGTGACGTCACGGAAGGTCAACGTCTGACTGGTCGACGTCTAGTAACGCGGCTCCTGATTGGCCGTTATTTTTCTAGGAAAAACGAGCGTAGCAGACGAACGAAAAAAAATTCCTAAACATTCCGCACGTTCTAGTCTTTGTCCCGTGTCGATATCTCAAAAACTGTAGACGTCGGACTGACCGAAATTCAGGTGGAATAAAAATAATAAAATTTGGAAGAACAATATAACATTCCGCATGTTTTAGTCTTTGTCCCGTGTCGGTATGTCTAAAACTGTAGGAGTTGGGACTTTCTGAAAATCAGGTGGAATAAAAATAATAATAATAACAAGCCAAAGTAGTGGTAGAAGTAGTAGTAGTAATAGAGAGTGCGGTTCCTGAAGAAACAGCGAGAGTGTTGCGCTCTGTGCCAATCAGACGTCGCCCTTCCGTCTCGTCACAGCTAAAGCGTGTCTCATTGGACGAGACATTGCCCTTCTGTGACATAACAGTTATAGTGTTGTTACCATGGTAACAGCCAAACAGTGGCTTTTGTTGATAGCCGTTACCATGGTAACAGGCAAACAGTGGCTTCTGTTAATGGCCGTTACCTTGGTAACAGCCAAACAGTGGCTTTTGTTGATAGCCGTTACCATGGTAACGGCCAAACAGTGGGGGGTGGGGTTGAGGGGGGATTGTGCTTGATTCCATTGTGATGTCACAATCCTAGAGCTCCGCACCGCAGGACTATACAGTATGTGATGTCACCGAAGGTCTCGTCAAATCAGACGCACCGTAGTGGCTTCTGTTCATGGCCGTTGCCATGGTAACGGCCAAACAGTGGATTTTGTTGATAGCTGTTACCAGGGTAACGGCCAAACAGTGGGGAGGGTATGGGGGAGGGGGTGCTTGGTTCCATTGTAATGTCACAATCCTAGAGCTCAGCAGTGCAGTGACATGACAGAAGGTCTCGTCCAATCAGACGCGCTGTAGCTGACGTCTAGTAACGCGGCGTCTGATAAGCCGATATTTTTCGGTGAAAAATGAGCGTAGCAGACGAGCGGATGAAAATTTTCTAAATCTGTATGTAACATATGTAAACATTCCACACGTTCTAGTCTTTGTCCCGTTTCGATATCTCGAAAACTGTAGGAAGTGGGACTGACCGAAAATCAGGTGAAATAATAATAATAAGAAGTGACTGCCGGGAAATCAGGTGGAATAATAATATTAACAAGCGTAGCGGACGAACTTCCAAAATCTGTATGTCAGCACACTTCTCCTAAACATTCTGTATGGTCCAGTCTTTGTCCTGTGTCGATATCTCAAAAACTGAAGGAGGAGGGACTAACGGAAAATCTGGTGGAATAATAATAATAAGCATAGCGGACGAACGGATGAAAATTTTCACAATTTTTAAAATCTTCTTCAGGAGGAGTGACTGACAGAAAATCAGGTGGAATAATAATAATAACAAGTGCAACGGATGAACGGATAAAATCTGTATATCAGCACACTTCTCCTAAACATTCCGCACGTTCTAGTCTTTGTCCCGTGTCGATATCTCGAAAACTGTAGGAGGAGGGACTAACAGAAAATCAGGTGGAATAATAATAATGAGTGTAGCAGACGAACGGATAAAAATTTCCAAAATCTGCATGTCAGCACACTTCTCCTAAACATTCCGCATTTTGTAGTCTTTGTCCCGTGTCGATGTCTCGAAAACTGTAGGAGAAGTGAGTGACTGAAAATCAGAATGGTGGAATAATAATAATAACTAGAGAGTGCAGTTCCTGAAGAAACAGCGAGTGTTGCGGTCTGTGCCAATCAGACGTCGCCTTTCCGTGACATCACAGTTATAGTGCGGTTGCCATGGCAACAGCCAAACAGTGGCTTTTGTTGAAGCCGTTGCCATGGTAACGGCCAAACAGTGGCTTTTGTTGATATCTGTTACCATGGTAACGGCCAGACAGTGGGGGGGGGTGCTTGGTTCCACGGATGAAAATTTCCAAAATCTGTATGTAAGCACACTTCACACATTTCGCACATTCTAGTCTTTGTTCTGTGTCGATATGATGAAAACTGACCGAAAATCAGGTGGGTTAAAAAATATAATAATAATAATAAAAATAATAATATTAGGAAGAACAATATAGTGTTGCTTCACAACACTACAATAATAACTAGAGAGTGTTTCACTCTGTGCCAAACAGCCATCGCCCTTCTGTGATGTCACAGCTATAGCGCGTCTCATTGGACGAGACTTTGCCCTTCAGTGACATCACAGTTATAGCGCGGTTACCATGGTGACAGCCAAACAGTGGCTTCTGTTGACAGTCGTTACCATGGTAACGGCCAAACAGTAGGGGGGGATGTGGAGGGGGTGCTTGGTTCCATTGTGATTTCACAATCCTAGAACTCAGCGCTGGGAGCAGTTATCCCTATTGCTTGTACACTTTTTTCTACGACATCTTTTCCTTCCCTTTTCCTTCCTTCCCCTCTCTATTAATGTGCTTCAACACAGAGCTCTGTCAACAGCCAGCCTCTTTAGAAATGACCTATGGTCGTCTTTTGAACAACTGTTAAGTGTTAAGTTAATTCCCCATGATTGTGTAGCATACAGAACTAGACTGAGTGACCATTTAAAGGCCTTTGCCGGTGTTTTGAGTTAATTAGCTGATGAAAGTGTGGCACCAGGTGTCTTAAAAATTTAACCTTTTCACAATATTCTAATTTGTATAGTTGTCAGTTATAATTATCAAATGAAATATATCAGTCTGTGTGCAGTGAATTTAATGTACAAGTTTTACTTTTTGAATGGAATTACTGAAATAAAAAAACTATAGTGCGGTTGCCATGGTAACAGCCAAACAGTGGCTTTTGTTGGTGGCCGTTACCATGGTAGTGGCCAAACAGTGGGGGGGTGCTTGGTTCCATTGTGACATCACCTTGTGAACTCAGAACTCAGCGCTGCAGGACCATCGGTGACGTCACAGAAGGGCAATGTCTTGTCCAATCAGACACGCTGTAGCTGTGACGTCACAGAAGGTCGACGTCTGATTGCTCGACGTGTAGTAACGCGGCGTCTGATTGGCCGATATATTTCGGTAAAAAAACAAGCGTAGCGGACAACGGATGAAAATTTCCTAAATCTGTATATAAGCACACTTCTCCTAAACATTACGCACATTCTAGTATTTGTCCCGTGTCGATATCTCGAAAACTATAGGAGGTGGGACTGACCGAAAAACATGTGGAATAAAAATAAAATTAGGAAGAACAATATGCTTCAAAACACTATAATAACCTTTTTCATGATATTCTAATTTTATGACCCCCCCCCCAGTCATTTATTTATTAACTTATGTGGTCATACACACACACACACACACACACACATTAGCAGTGAATTCTTAAATAGATGGGTGTGTGTGTGTGTGTAACAGGCTCAACAAGACAGATTGTACTTTGGTCTTTTTACCCACAGGCATAAACACTAGTCATTTATTTATTTATTTCAATACAGAACCCCCTGTCTGTGAGACTCCGGCCCTTCTGTGCGTGTGCATGTCAGAGAGTTTCAAGTTTAAACTGTCCCTCAGGCCTGTTAAAATGGAGAGGTTTGTTTAAAAACACAGTTTGTGCCTATTTGCACAATCAAAACAAACGCTTATAACTCAGAAAATCTTTCTTCTATCAATTCAGCGAAGAGGACCCCTTGGGGATTATTGTGATTGTAAAATTATGTGGGTTGTGTAGAAGATGTCCGAGTTGCGACAGGTTAAACACAAATGAAAAAAGCGTTATAATTAATATATAACAAATACAACCACACGTCTGTGGCATTATGTAGGTAGGTAACAGGGCATGTAAAGGCCACAGATTATTTCAGTTTTATAAAACAAAAGGCATACAAGCTCCATGTTCCAGCATTCAGGTTTAAAAACCATGGCAAGCTAAGTAGCTAAATGGAACTCGCGAGCACAGAGGTCTAGAACTGATGGCGTATACTGACTATAAAACGTGTCCCAAATGTGCAAAATGTACATAAGTATAGTGAGTAATCTACATTTGTACCACTAAGTAATTGAAAAAAATCATATAGAATTTAAGTAGATATTTCATAACTGATTTACTTAATATTTTGAAGTAATGACCTTTATGTCTATGAAAAAAATAGACTTTACATAATTTGTTTAAGTACATATAACTTTTCACTTCAATATAATTAAGTTACCTTTACTTAATATCTTTAGGGAAGTTAAGTTTGGTGGTATTTACATTTTACTTAATTTTTGCGAGCAAGTTTTTCTTGATATTTCAGCAGTATAATTTACTTTAAAAAAATGTTACAAAATTGTTATGAGGATTTTTTAAGTAAATGTTACAAGTTTTTTTTTCAGTGTATATGACTATAATAGCAAGTAAAGGTATATGTCCCATACTTCTTCGGTAGGCAGGGATATTGAAACTAAATGTAAACATGCGCAAGGAAAAGAAAGCATTTATTTGTCACACAAAGTACATTACAGTACAGTAAAATTCTTTTCTTTGCATATGCCATCTTTTTAGGGTTAGCCATATGGTGCCGCTGGAGCAGAGGGATTTTAAAGCCTTGCTTAAGGGCCCAACAGTGGTACCAGGACTTGAACCTCAACCTTCTCATCAGTAGCCCAGGTAAATTCAACCACAACCTCAATCTGTTGCTAGTAATTCGGCCAGAAATGTTAGCTACAAGCAGCCATGGGCGCACTAATCAGGAAAATGTGGGAGTGTAAAAAGGATCTAATATACAGGAAAATGGAAACCTAACTCTGAACTGTTTATGTAGTTTAGCCACCACTAACTTGGCAAGTCAAGTTAAATGTCAGGTTTTAATTTCTTTATTTTTTATTTCTTTACTTAATAGAAATCAACAGCACTTTAACTGGCATTATAATAAATAGAATGTTAATTGGGGCTCGTTTGCACAGCAATACCATGGTAACAAAATTTGACAAACATATGCTGTATTACTGATTAGTAAATATGCTGAAATGGGGGGAAATGGGGAAAATGATAGAAAAAAAATGAAAGAAAGAGGTGGATCCAACTTTCTTACTGGTACTGTGCAGGAACTATATTGCTTAAATGGCAACACATTAAGAGCAACAAATAATACAGTTAGAATTAGATTTCCTTTATTGCAATTGATTTCTCTGTTCTCCTTTATTGCATTTGATTTTTCTGCTGAGCAGAGAACTTCCAGTATGGAAATGGATGAATGTTTAGTGCTATAATGCTGCAATAACCACATTAATACAGATGCTGCAAGCAGACATTAGCAGTGTTGATACTTTCGCAAGCACTGGTTAATCACTAATACCTCACAAAGAAAACTATTTCTTAAATTAAATATGTTTATGTTGTCCAGTAAGACCTAAATTAAAAATTTTGAATCTCTTAAGACTAACACTACAAGAGGTGGAAATTGGCTGGTCAACATTTGGCCAGATCGACCTAAACACCTTTGTGCAAACAACTCAGGCCTTCATGAGTACATTTACAACAGCTCTGGCATTGAGGCTGCGGAGGTCATTATAGGTTTGTCCTGTACCTACAAACACAATGGGCTGACTTGTGATGTAGGTCATGGAAATTGCAGCACCAACCTAGAGAAAGAGGAAAAAATACATCCAAAGACATTCACACTGTGATATAATCCACCATCAGCATAAGTAAATAAATAGATATCAAAATAATGTAAGGGCAAGAAAACTACTACCTTATCATCAATAGTGTCAAACTTGGTGAGAACAATGCCATCTATGAGTCTTGGATGCTCAGACATGGAATGATCAGCCAGTGCCTGGTTAAACTTAACCTGTATACAACATCAATTATACATTGTTATTCAAGTTAATAAGATAAAATATATATATATATATATATATATATATATATATATATATAACATCAGCTTGGTGTTTATGTTTTAACCACTTGTTACTTGTTGGAATATGATCCACCTATTGAGTTTGAAATGTGAAGTTAACATAAAAGGTTACACTACTTCCTGGTGTAACTATACAGTGTTTCTCTTATTTGCCTTGTAGTGAGCATCCTAAACCAATAAATAGAGAGAAAAATTCCTGTGATCGAAAGGTCACGGGTTCGATCCCTGAACAGGGCAAGACACGTCTGAGGTGCCCTTGAGCAAGACACCCAAGTCCCCCAGCTGCAAGTGTGTTTTCTGCCCCCTAGTGTGTTCACTGGGGTGTGTGCACGAATGGGTTAAATGCCCAGGTCACATTCCTCTGTGTGCAAACACAGTAGGCAAACAGTTCACTTTCTTTTGAAATGTGGAGTAATACTTACTAGCTGATCCACAGCCTCATTGCCCACCAAAGCCTCTCCTACAAATAGCACCAAGTCTGGAGTATTGACAGCAATAAGCTTAGCCAGAGCAGTCATTAACGGAGCGTTATCCTGCATGCGGCCAGCTGTGTCCACCAGGACAACATCAAACCCTTGGTTACGGGCTGTAAGAAAAGAGAAGGGGAAAAGAAAAAAGTAACAAAACAGAACAATGTAACTGATTAAGTAGGTCAGGTACACAAATTTGGTTTATATTATTGTTATTGCAGTTGAAATTATACAATAAAAGATTATATTTAATTATACAAATTATAAATCAACCAGCAATAACATTAACACCACAAAACCATTTAAAAGTGAAGTAAATAACATTGATTATTATCAATTATCTCATAATGATAGCACTGAGAGGTGGGATATATTAGGCAGCAATTTACAGTCAGTTCTTGAACTTGATGTGTTGGAAGAAGGAAACATTTGCATGCTTAAGGACCTGAATGACTTTAACAAGGACCAAATAGTGATGCCGTGACAACTGGATCAGAGTATGTTTGAAACAACAGGTCTTGATCTGTTTCTGTTATTAAGAGGAAGTGAGAACATTTATCTTGGAATATTTTGGAAACCAAATTCCCAATGATATGCAATTAAAAAATACCATAAGCAATAGCCTCCATTGCAATGCCAGCAGCATCCTTGCCATAACCCCTTTCAAAGAGATGAACAATAGGACGTCCATGCTGCTGTGGTGGGTGAAGCGAGTTTAGTCGTCGTTGGTGGGTCCTTAGCTGTTCCACTGCACCCGCACGAAATGTGTCACATGCAGCGATCAGCACTGAGAAGCCATTTTCAATTAGCCAGTATGAGATCTGCAAGAAGGGATATTTTTTCCATGATTCTACATGTCTCTGAATCTTTAAATCTCTGCACCTGCCTGCTTATGGAGAATTTGGTTAAAAATGTTTCATCTAAGCCAGTTGGGTATAGTTGTAGATGGACTGTAATTGCAGATAGTCTAAATGGAGATACATGATACCACTGTCTCAAATGAACCACTGCCCACTTGAGCAGTTTTTGTATTTTTTCATGTGTAGTTGTATTTTAATTTTATTTCACTGTGCAGTAATAGTTAATGAACCCAAATATATTGAATACATACACTTATATAGACAAAAGTATTCAGACACCTGACCATTACACCAGCAGACACTGTAATGACATTGCATTCTAATACATGTAAGGGGTTGGACAATGAAACTGAAACACCTGTCATTTTAGTGTGGGAGGTTTCATGGCTAAATTGGACCAGCCTGGTG
>JAOVVF010057375.1:0-16721 GCA_028565595.1 Duopalatinus emarginatus
CGTTTAACAGATCTTTCGCCATCACTCAAACCTGAAACAGTACGTCATCCGGGAACTTTTCACCTACTGCTTGATGCGTACTGCACATACGGACACACTAGTCACGCTCGCATACTGTTTTCGCATACTGTTCAGTACTGAAGTATGCGATTTCGGATGTAGCCTTACTCTTACTAAAGCAGCGCGCGACAAGCCTCAACATGAACTATGGGTGAATCGCAGGGCCAAATTACAATTTGCATTAACGGCAGTATTTTTTTAATCGCGATAATTTGAGATCGCGTTATTGCGTTATTATCGCATTAACTTCAACAGCCCTAATATTTATATGATAAATTTTTAAAAACATTTACATTTTATGTCAGTATAATAGTGATAGAATGTTTAAATTCACATGTACAATAATCGGCCATTTTCAAGACTCATTAAACAATAGAACTTTGCTTTGGAAACTAGCTTTAGATTTCAGATGTCATCATTTAAAACAGAAGTTTAATTCCATTAAACTCAGTTTTTATTTGTATAATGCTTTTAACACTGGACGTTGTCCCAATGCAGCTTTACAGAAACATGAATTTCACATTGTTACAATGTTATCCCTGATGAGCAAGTCAAAGGCAACAGCCTGAGATGACAAGAGGAAGAAACCTGGAGAGGACCCAGGCTCAAAAGGGACACCATATTCATTTAGGTGACACAGGTGAGATAGTGTGATTATGAAGAGGCCTCTGTTATATAATATGAAACAGAATTAAAATCCATTCATATATTTGAGCCCTGAGGCTTAACAGCCTTTCAGTTCCCAGTAGTGGCTCTCTGGCATCCCTGTGATTTGTATTCATAACCTTCTTTTCACTTGTCCTAAAGCATTATCTTGGATTTTACTGATAAATTTAGCAGGCGCACGGCTTGTTAAGGTATCTAAATCTAAGGAAACCTCGGTGTACATCTCTAGCATTAAAGAGATTTTTCGTATAACAGACAGCAATGACTCATCTATTTCCATTACTTGGCCAGTACAACCAGTATGTGATATTGGTTTTCTTAGTAGTTTGTTGAGTTTTTTAAAGGACATATTTTGCCTCCTGGACCTGACAACCTTAGGACCATAGTATAAACAAAAATTCATGTATGCATATTTTCCATTCACATTTTTTGTCAAAGCCACAATACAGTCAACCTAAATTACCATAAATGATAAAGTACATATTTACAAAGCAGAAACTGTATACATAATTATACACAATATAATTATATACACAATATACAGAATAATTGTACACAATATACAATTTCTTGGAAAAATGCCTTAATGTAGCTCCATAATTAAAAGATCATTCTTTTTTAAACACTGTTCACTCTTTGGTCCTAGGTTGTCAGGTGTAGTAGGTAAAACTTACCTGTTAAAACTCAGCAAACTATGAAGAAAACAAATATCACCTAATGGTTGTAGTGCCCAAGTAATAGGAATAGATGAGTCATTGCTGTCTGTAACATAGAAAACATCTCTTTACCACTACAGGTTTAAATCTAAAGGGCAGTGGTGGCTCAAGCCTCAGCACTGCCAAGCTACCACTGTTAAGCAAGGTCCTTAACCCTCTGTGCTCCAGGGGCTCTGTATCCTGGCTCACCCTGCGCTACTTTCCCCAACTTCCTAACAGGTTGATATATGCTAAGAAAAGAATTTTTGTACTGCAATGCATAAGTGACATATAAATTTGCCTTTCATTCTAGAGGAAACCATACACTATGCATACTGTTTCAACAAGCCAATTTTAACAGCATCGACTAAAAACAGACCACAAAGACACACACATGCCATATTATACTGCCCATAAACATGTGTGAATGATACATTTAAATTTATAAAATGTATTTATTAAAAAAAATAACTTTCTAAATCGATTTTCGATTTTATTATCGATTTTATTATTTGATTTTATTTATTCGACATTATTATTTTGCATACTTTTATCTGAATGGAGTCTGCTAGCAAGGGAGCTGGCTAACTAGCTTGCTGTATGGTGGCCTAGATGGCCCTCTTCTGTGGTGGCCGAGTTGACACATAATGCGATATGTAGTACGTGTGGAAGTAGGAGTGGAAAAAAATAAAACTTAACCGCATTTTAAAATTGATTTTTGGGCATTTTGAATCAATTCAGAATCGCCAGGACTAGGAATCACAATTCTTTTAAGAATCGATTTATTTCAGCACCCCTATTGATTAGTGTAATCTAATGTATCCTCCAATGCAGTAGGATTCTCAAACTTACTCTGATAAAATTCATGTTCAATACTACCTCTAAGCTGGACAATTGTAAGCTTTTATTTTAACCACTTTTTATATTCCCACAAGCCCACATGTGCCCACATCCATCCTGCTGTTCATGTTTGTAAAGTAAAGCATATAAAACTCATGAAGTTAGCAGAACCCCCCAGAACTAAGTCAATGCTGCAACACAAATTCAACATATAATTCAAAATGTATTCTGCTGCTCTTTTCACACACACTAAAGTTGATGCGACAGTTTGATTCACTGTTAAAGGGCAGGTGTTAAAGTATGTATTTATAAATACAGGGGCATTAAACCGAACTTTGTAACTTCTACTTTGTACAGTTACTTATACATGTCTGGCTAAACAATTACTGTAATTAGATAGTAATAGCAGATACATGTTAATGCTTAAGTGTTGATGATTAGGGTGTAGCTGTAAATAATACCTCAATTTGAAGTGATTATGTTGTGCTTCATAGTGACGATTCATGTTACCAGCATATTCAGACAGACGTTTAGCAAAAAGTATTTATTTAATTCCTACAGCAATTTCAACAGCAGTTTGTTGCTTTGATTATTTGACTATGCTTAGCAATTGCTCTCTGCTCTTTATTATTAGATATTCTGCGTATGACCTGTGAACTGTTTTGGTTCTTGATTTTGGATTACTATATTTGTGTAGTATATAGTACAGCACTGTATGTATTTGTTAATAAACCACCTGCAGATCTCTAAATCCTGATGATTACACTTATTACCACACAAGCACATTATGTTTCTTACAGCATAACACTTGTTCTTAAACCAAGGTTTCCACATATGTACATATAGCTATATAATTTCCCTATTCGACTCATCTGTTTCATCTTATTCATAAATTCTAAATGAAATTAGGTGTAACAGATCAGGGAAAAGACCAAACATGGGAGTGCATGGACAGCCTGCTCCAGATGGACCCTACTAATAATTCTTAGACCTTAATTCTTCCTTGCTGCCTTTAAAATACCTTATTGTTTTGGAGAAGTATGTCCATACAAGATTTCCATAAGCACACGCCACATGTTGAGTAGAGAATCTGTGTCAGAGAGTCTGTAGCAAGTGTATCAGTTGACATGGCTCACCAGTCACTGCAACATCCTAATTGGTTCCGCTAACACCGATGGGTGGGAAAACACCGTTATTCAGCACCCTGGTTGGTTACGGTGGTGCTTGTTGGAGTGTTGTTGAAGGCAAGCGGAACAAACTCAACATTGCAGTTCAAAGACGAATGATGACTTGAGGCATATTAACATTGGGCAGGGGGGAGGGGGGTGAAACAGAGCTTATGGGTCTCTTATAAAACTGCTTTGTAGGTTTCCAGCTTTACAGTTTGGATATCACGCATGTATAAAATGCAGGCAAAACTCTGTTTGGGATTTTCTGAGACTTATTACACAGTAAAGATACATGTTGCCATCATATGAAGGCGTTTGAACAAACTGTAGTAATTCAGATGATCCATTTCAGATGTCTTTTTGCTTTGTCCTCTTTTCAAGGGCATGTATTGTACCATACATCTAATCTAATCATCTAATTATAAATTAAAAGGAAAAGCAGGCTGCATGAACTGCATATATGTACACTATACGGCAAAGAATGTGTGAACTCATATTTGTGCTTTCTCCAAACTGTTTCTACAAAGTTGGAAACAACTGTATAGGATGACGCCCCCCTCCCCCCAATTAGGTATTTAGACGTCCAATTCCCACCTATCAGGCACCTCACCTGTTATACGTCAACTTGCTACCAGAAAGGATCAAGGCTTCCCCTTCCCAGTCATGTGAAGCCAATCACTGCAGGTTATGGTTTGCCAAAGCTGGAGCGTGAGAAATTAAGTGGCCTGCACCCAGCCCTGACCTCAACCCCACTGAATATCTTCGGGATGAATTGGAATGACAGCTGCACTCCAGGCCTCCTTGACCAACATCACTGCATGACCTCTTACACTTTTATGGCTGAATAGGCAAATCCATGCCTAGTACCTAGTAGTAACCGGTCCTAGTAGTAAGCCTCCCTTGAAGACTGCTTAAATTCATTTGTGATGTCAAGTAGTTTCAATTACACAGTAATTTGTATATTTTTAGTATCAGTTACCCATTCTTTTCAATTACACTAGCTATTATTATATTAGAGCATTCCATTATGTTCTCTAAAAGGTATTAGAACAGCAATGCCAATTCTTTTCATTTTGCTGAAAACGTGTGGGTTGGAGATGAAAGAATGAATATGAGACAATACATTAGAATTTCAGCTTTAATCTCTTCAAAATATTTACAGCAAGATGTGTTAAACAACGTAGAGCATGCCTCATTTAGTGGCAAACCACTTAATTCTTTAAGTGAGCAAAAGTATAGGAACAAATAGTCTAAAGTATAATAAAGGAAATAATATTCGGTTGCATTAAAAATCTTGGGGTGGGATGGTTGTTTATTTCTCTTTAGTTTCCTCTTCAGGTGGTTAAAAGTGTATGCTTTATGGTTATGGTCTGTGGGTTTACTTTACCCCTAATAAAGTCCTTTGTTCTGTTTTGGGTCATTGTCTTCTGCATGATAAAGTTCTTCCCAGTTATGAGTTATTATTAAGCCCAATTATGATTCCATCATGAATCAATCAATAAATATTAGCGAGCCCATTCCAGAAGCAGCCATGCAAACCCAAGGCATGATGCTACCTCCATTGTGCTTTACCGATTTTTCATTGTTGCAGATTGTTTCATTGAGCAGATCACTTTGGTAGAGGGTAAACTTGGTTCAAGAACTTTTGGGGCTCATTCTTGTATTTATATTCGAATCTGGCATTATTTCTGGTCTCAAAGTCTTCTTTAAATAATGGATTTGGATATGCTCATCCTCATTCTCTCAAGGTTGTTGGCGATGTCCCTGTCTGTTGTTCTAGGGTTTTTCTTCACAGTGTTTCCATCACTGACTGCTAGTGTTTCCTTAGCTGACCTGTTCCATGGCTGACAGTTAGTACACCAGTGGTTTCTATCTTATTCAGGACATTTCAAATTATCGTACTGGCCATGTCCAATGCTTGTGAAATGACTCTGATTGTAAAAAGGCTCGGTTTTCTTCCATAGACAGCTCTTTGGCCTTCATAGTGGTTTATCCTTTTTAACAATAAGTAGAATAAGTACAGTGTTCACAGGAAAACCCCAGGGCTAGAGTAGAGTAGATATCTGAAGCCATTAATTGTTTAAACAATAGTTAATCATTTGATAATTGGATGTGTTCCAACATTGCAAAGTTTACAACAAATATCAGAATATAAAACATGATATTCTGATTAGTGTATTGCTCTTCAAATAGTTTTGGAGGGAAGTAAATATGAGCTTAATCTAGTTAACTAACTCGAGATGCATTCAATAAAATCTACATGATTTAAATTAATTAAGAGTAAATCAAACGTTTGCTCTTTTCATTTAACTAAATGTTACATATTTCCTGAAACATCTGTAGTTAAATATGTAATAATAATAATAATAATAATAATATAATATGAATAAAACATATAAAGACGCAAGCTAAATAAATTTTAATTTGAGTAGTAGATAACAATATTAGCAGTTCTCTTCTTTTTTGGCAATTTGACAAAAATTAAAAAATATATATTCATCAAACAATGACAAATCTAATATAAACTGTTCATAGTTTAATGTTATGTCTCAGAGGCTTCAAATCAGAGGAGTTCATACATCCCAGTTTCTTTGTCACATTAATATGTGTAGTAAATATTCACATCAGTGGAGCTAAAAAAAAAAATTTAAACACCTACTGATTTGTGAGGTTCAACTGTGCAGTGGCCTAAATATTGCAATCCACGGCCACATCCCAGTTATATGAGATATTTCACTGTCATTCAGGTGTGACTTCAGAGCTCACACAACATGTACGCTGCTTAAAATGCCAGAACCCCCAGTATAACACACTTTTCTGCATCCTTGCGTAAATGTTGCAAATATTGCAAAACATTATATAATACAATAGCCCTACGACTTATAGAGAACAGAAAACACGAAATAATAAAACAACCCTTTCACAATGTTGCATATTAAATCAGTTTAAACTTCCTCAGACCTATATGCAAACTGAGCTCATTAGAATGAGGCAGACGGTCATAATTTCAGTGTTATGTGAGCGGTTTAATTTCTTTAGCCTAGTAATGTCTTTGGTACTAAACATATAAAAAGAAAAACACACAGAAAAAGTGATGAAGCTTCCGATCTGCTAGTGGAACGGAAAGTACAGTAATTAACCTACGGTGCTTGTACTTAGAGGAGAATGACCACCACATTTGAAGCCTTCTGTAGAGTGAAACACACACACACTAGTGAACACATACACTAGGGAGCAGTGAAAACATTTGTCTGGAGTGGTGGGCAGCCCCTATCCACAGGACCTGGGGAGCAGATATTTTTTTAGCTAACTAATTCTTTTATCACTAATCTGTTATAAGATTAGTCAGAAGACTGTTGGGTTTCTGTGTGTATAGTATCATGACATTACTCTACACTTTCCACTGTGGCTGGTGAGTAGGGTTATGGGACAGGAGAATGGTGTGAGCCCTCTGCTGGCACACAGTTCACACCTTTCCACAAAAACACTGGTACAAAGATAAAACAGAGAGCACAACTAAAGCTTTTTTTTATTAGTATAACACAGTATACAACTTCCACAATAAAAGGATAAGATTTAAACCCAATAGGCTAGGTAAAAAAAAAGTAATACATTTTAAAGCCCTGGGGTCTACTTTTATATGAGACATGAACCACTACTGAACCACTCACAAATCAATTCAATGCTGAACACGGCTACCTGCAAAACAGGCCAAAATTTAATTTTTTTTTTGTGCCTCTGGTAAAGAGTTAAGTAATAATAATGATGTACGTTCTGTTTAAAACAGATCTGTTTCTGTCAAATTTACCAAACTGCTGTTCAATGAAGGAGCAATGTGCCACAGTGGTGAAAATGGCCACTCTCATCCAGTGCAAAAAGGAATGACACTGGGCATGAGCATGGGACCTCAAGTGACACAGACTTGATTATCTGTAATTTAATTGAATTCATTAAAATATGCTTATTTTAATATGGTTTGTTCTGGCAGAAACATCATATCACATTTTTTAGGCTGGATCATGAGCCATGATTTTATTACAATTTGTTTTTTTTTTTCACATTGGTTTTTAAGATTATTTTGCAAGACCAGAATGCACAATTCCCCTACTGATGAAAACATACAGCAGCACTATAGAGAAAACGTAAAAGGACAAAGTATAAAAATTTTGCCAAAAAAAAGTGCACTTACCAAAAAAAAAAAAAAGTGCACTTACCAACAGAATGTAAACAACTGTTTCTAAAATATAACAATCAATACTGGTTTCAAAGCATGTTAAAAGGCTATTTTTTACACTTTATATAACATAATAATTGCAAAAAGAAAAAAGAAAAATAATTAACAGGGGATTGAGTATGTAAATATGTTAACTGATTTATTTATATTTTCATCTACCGTTTCAGAAACATGCTCATGTTTTAAATTCACCTTCTTGGTTTTGGTTTTGAACTTCTCTCTGCGTTCTGTGTATAGCTGAGAAATGGTGGTGTTAGAAAAATATTTGTGACTCACTAAGTTGTAACAAGGATCAGATATTTTTAGTCTAATAAAGCCCTTATTTTCAACCATTTTGATGGGTATTAAATCCTTGGCCAGGTAAAATGCCACTTCCAGCACTTACTGAAAATATAATATATAAATTGAATAGACAAGCTATGTACATTTTCCTAAAGGTTAAAAATAAAGGTCAAATTCTTTTTAGAGTATAATGTCAAATTGCCTTATTATCTCCATTTACAAAAACAACATGTAAAAAATAATCAAGATGATTTGTAACACAAGGATTAACTCATAAATGATTTTTTTTTTTTTTAAAAAAAGATTTAATACTGCAAAATCTATAGTAATGTCTGGTTGAGTTGCATCAGCAAAGCGGAATAAATCATTGTGAAAAAAATTCTCTCTTTGCCTTTTGAATTTTTCTAGACATGGCATGGTGGAATTTAATCCTACAGCTTTCAGTTCTGACTTTACCCAGTGTACCATTAATCAAATTCACACCAATCAAGTCAACAGTGAAAGTGCACTGCATTAAATTACCTTGTGCTCACGTCATGAGCTACATGAGCAAGGCCACAGATGACGGCACTGTTTCCAAGACCATCACCACAAGCTCCAATCAAAAGCTGTGGATGGCAAAGGAGGTGCATGCTCTTTTGGGGCCCAAGACTCCACCTTTAATGCAAGTAAAAAGGCAGCCCTGAGAAAGGTGAGAGCCAAACTGTCCCAGGTCATCAGAGATGCAATGCAGACACATGGTCAGATCATCCACAGCAAAGTCCAGAACAGCAGTGTCATGTAGCAGGGCATTCAGACATCACCAACTACAGGACAACACCACCTGCCTGTGACAGTGATGCCTCCCTTCCAGATGAACTGAACAACTTCTACGCACAGTTTGAGGCACAGAATGACAGAGCAGCCAGAAGTATCACCCTTCCTCTCAACAATCAGTACTACTGAGGTAAAAATTCAGACAGCATTCCTGGCAGAGTGTTTAGAGAATGTACAGACCAGCTAGCAGATGTCTTCACTGATATCTTCAACTCATCTTCCTGAGCAGCGCCATCATCCTAACTTCAAGGCAACTATTGTCATTCCCATACCTGAGACATCTTCAATGTCCTGCCTCATTGACTACCATCCTGTTGAATGGTGAGCCCATCAGCATGAAGTGCTTCAGTAGCCTCATCATATCAGGCATATCAAGACCCTGCTGCCACTTTCACTAGATCCCCTGGAGTTTGTGTATTACCCTAATTGCTCAACAGATGATGCCATAGCTACCACACTTCATCTGGCACTCACCCACCTGGTCAAAAGACACATGTTCAAATGCTTTTCAAATAAACACAATCATTCCTCAGCACCTGATCAGAAAGCTGAACCTATTGGGCCTGAACACCTCCCTCTCCAATTGGATCCTGGACTTTTTGATTAGGAGAAAGATCTCTAAGATTGGGTACAGAGTTCTGGTACTTTCAAGGGTACCGACCCATTACATCAGTACTGCCGAGTGCCAATTCACAAAAAAAAAAACGTAATCGTTGTGAGTTTTCACAGAACAAGAATTTTAGGCTCTGGAATCAATGGATCGAAAAAGGGCTGGGCGATATGACCTTAAATCAGTATCACAATTAATTGACAATTGACAAAAATTTTCATTTTTCCTCGGGTTACGTTTGATGAATGTGTTAGTTTACTAACACAGGTTTTGCTAAAGTATTAAAGGTAAGATATTTATTTTCTAATAGTGTGCAGTGCATATGTTTATGATTAAAAGAGTAATTGGAGGAAACACACACATGAACAATACATGGTTATTTACTCGGTTATATTTCGATTAATTGCCCAGTCCTAGCTCGAAATTAGGTGTGCAAACTGGAACGGAACCCATTTCTGGCTGGTTAGAAACAGTCATTACAATGGCATGCTGAAAGCTAGCTTAAGTGTGGTTACATTTTTCCCAACATTACACAGACAACACAATCTGCAATGTTTGTAACTTAAAATGCAAAGCTGGCAATGGTACACATCTAACCTGAGCAAAAACCTAGTCAAACAAACTGTATCTAAAAGCTTAGAAGTGCAGTGTATGTAAAAACCTGGAGGCCAAGTCCCCGTAATAGCTGCTGCTAACGTTATGTTTAACCGCCTATTAACAATGAAACCTCAAGTAAGAAATGTACAATTTTCTTCAGGTAAGCATCTCCAAGTCATCCAGTGTGGAAAAACACAAAAAAAATATGCAGTCCTTCAAAACGCATGTTTTATTTTGTAATTGCATCTTACGGTCTTTGGTGACTACTCATAAACCACTGTGTTTACTTTCAGATATGTCTCTGAGTAAATCATCCCTGTGACTGATTTGCTGTCGCTGATGGTTTTCTGCATTTCTCTTCCTATCTCACTAAACTACCCTGCTGCTACGTCTGCTAGACTTTAGGAAGGATATCACATGTGCTTCCTCAGAGACACTCATAACAGCGCGTTCACGCTGTATGAGTTGGTGATCGACTGGAGATTGTAGGGCTGGTTTTGAGAGGAAAGAAGGAGGTATTTTTGTGTGGTGTAAAAAATGTTCTACATAAAGAACATAATGTTGCATTTGGACCTTTCCTTTCCTTACAATGAAATTACATTTTTGTTATTACAAAGAGAATGAGGTACTGAAAAAAGTGTGGTTCAAATGTGAACAGTACCTAACCCTAGAGACCTGTCAGTCTGGCTCAACACCAATACCGCGCTGAACACTGGGGGCCCCCCAGGGCTATATGCTCAGTTCTTTGTTGTTCACTCTGCTGACTCATGACACAGCAGGAATGCACAGATCAAATCACATCATCAGGTTCGCAGATGACATGACCATGGTGGGTCTCATCAGCAGGAATAATGAGTCAGCATACAGAATAGAGATGCAATGGCGAACATTCTGGTATACAATCAACTACCTGTCTCTTAACATAGACAAAACTAAAGAGAGGGTAGTCGACTTCAGAAGAACAATCACAATCACTCTCCACTCTGACGGCTCCACTGTGGCGATCGCCCAGAACACCAAATTTTTCACTTAGGATCTCGTCTGGTTCCTTAACACCAGGTCTGTAACAAGGAAGCCAAGCAGCATCTCTGCTTTTTGCGAATGCTGAGCAAAGCACATCTCTCACCTCCCATCCTCTCTATATTCTACAGAAGGACTATCGAGAGCATCCTGAGCAGCTCCATCACTGCCTGGATTGGGAATTGCACTGTTTTGGAATGCAAGTCCCTACAGAGGACAGTGAGGACAGCTGAGAAGATTTCTCCCCTCCATCACACATTTACACCACACGCTGCATTCACAAAGCAATCAGCGCTTCTCAACAGCCAGACTGAACTGAACACACACACACACACACACACACACACACACACACACACACACACATACACACACAGCAGTCCTTAGTTTAAAAATATATTTGCTGCTAACTAAAGGACTGCCTGACAATCAACTGCCTGCCATCTGCTGCTAATTTACTGTTTACAACTGTGTACTATGTTTACATTTCTGTTCCCAATATCTATATTATATAGTGCACTTTATTTCACTACATCACTCCCTCTGTGAACTGGTCATAACTGTCTCCCCTCCACAGTATTTATCATTATATTATTTGTATTATTTGTTGTGCGTTGTTCATGTAGTCTTGTGTAGGCGAGTCATTTTATATAGCACCTTCGGTTCTAGAGGAATGTTGTTTTATTTCACTGTGTCCTGTACACACAATAAATGCTCAAAATAAGAAAAAAACCCCGATTGACTTGATTTAACGTCTGTCCGTCCGTCCATCTAACTTAGAGTCTCTGTTTCTTAATATGATCCCTGATCCATTTCACCATACCTGAGGTGAAGTAGTAGGGTGATAGTGACCTTTGGAAGTTTATTTCTGTATTTCTGATAGAGATCAGAAACTCATAAAAACATATCTGGCATGATGTTTTGATACAAGTCTAGTAAATGTCACTAAATGTTACTAAATATTCCATTTTATATTTTTACTAAACCACAAAATTCAGGATGATTATTTAATCAGGGTTTAGTTTTGTTTTTTTTTACATTTGAAAAATGCTTGTTTTTTCTCGCTTAGTATAAAAACGTCTGTTTTTAAGGCCACAAAATCGGTCTCTGATCTAATAGTGGAAACTTGTGAGTGATCATTCTGACTTTGTTTTGCCTAAGGCCAGAAGTGAATGGTACTTGCTTCCCCTGGCCACTTCAACATTCCCACTTCACCTTGCACTGTTGCTTTTAAATGACACAGCATTTGATTCTTTACCTGGCAACACGGACTGCCAAAGTACCATGGCTACTGGGAACAAAAACAGGATGAACAAAACACTGAACACCAAGAAGCAAGGGCATATAACAAGATTCAGAACACAGCCACCTTATTTTTATAGTGCAAAATTATGTGCTATCAGAGTAAACAGAGCCTGAAAAAAGTCAATTTCTGTTTGCATTGAGAACTTAAAAGATTTATGAATTCAACAAATACATTTCATTGTATTAAAATCAATGCATGTAGAGCTACCTCTAGAGTAGAATATTTCAAAACCTCACCAAGGAACAAAATCCAAAGCCAGGGGTCCCCATAATGACCAAAGCCATCACAATTAAAGCATGCTTACGCTATTCTAATATTGCACTGCAATTATTGGCTGCTTTATTACTACACTACTGATCATGTATCAAGATGAACATCATATTATATCAGAGGGAGAGATTCCCTAATTCATGTCCCTAATGGCAGATAGTCAAGTGTGCTGTGAAAACACTCAGACCACTTATTTTCACAGCCACAAGCACTTCACATCCACATATATCTCACATGACCAAGCCTCATGAGGATTTTGGCAGGAAGTTTGCCCATAGCAAAGGAACTGTTACCACTCAGCAGTTCAGTTTCTTCCCAGCCCTCCTCACACTGATGACCAGCTGATTAACAGGGAAGCTCTGTCATACTGTCAACAAACTACTGAAGGCTATTGAAAATAGTTAATCAAACATACGGTTAAACAAATAACTGATAGAAAATTCTATACACAATTTCGTTGTTGAGTAGTCGATGATTGCTTTGGCATCCTTAAAATAAGCAAAGCAGGCAATTGTAAGGACATGTTAGTGATCTTAAAAGGCACCTTTAGAGTATTTTCTGTATAACTAATACTTAATTTCCATATATGGTGTGCCATACATACACATAACATATGGTCAAAAGTTCCTGGAAACCTCATTACTACAAACATACCAAGTTGGCCACACCCCTCCGTCTCTTCGAAAATATGCTAGACTGGGATTACATAGCCCCCTATAAATATATTGGAACAGAAAGACTGATTCAGTTGTTTTGCTATAGACTGAAGATGCAAATGAAATGTATGTGAAATATGAGACATGCTCTGTTAGATTTTTAATGATTGTTGATTGATTGTTTAAAGAACTAGGTCAGAAAGCTTTCTGTGGTAGAAAATCAAGCCAGTTTGATGCTGGGAAATTACAAAAAGAATCAGTCAAAGCCATTTCACAATCATTTAGCATTGCCAAAACGTTTTGGAATGTTCAGGAAAAAAAGAAACTGCCAGGTGTACTAACAACCAGGCGTGGACCTGGTCGGCCAAGGAACACAACAGCAGCTGATGACAAACATTGTGAGAGCTGTGAGACCATTGTGAAAAATCCAAAAAGGATAATCAGTGACATCACCAACGATTATAAAGCGATGCAGAGATGAGCCACAAATGTCCGAGAAACAAGCTTAATTTCAAGGTATGGAGAAAGAAAGTGTCTGCTTATGCTCCACATACATGCATATGCTCAGTCAAGCACATTGGACGGTAGTGTCAGGCCTTGTGCTCCTTTATTGATGATGTAATGCATAACTGTAGAATTATTAGAGAATTATAAGTTTACAAAACAGACATTCTGTCTGCCAATTAATAGAGAAAAGCATCCACTCTAATTTGGAGGAACTTTATCATGCAGCAAGACAATGGTCCTGAATACACCAAACCGCAACAAAGGACAACAAAGGAGCATGCATTTTACCTCCTGAAGAGGAGACTGAAAGGAGCAGTGGTGGACAAAGTACACAAATCATGTACTTGAGCAAAAGTACAGATTGTAAAATATTACTACAGTAAAATTCCTCTGTTTGAACTTTCACTCAAGTAAAAGTACAAAAGTATTTATTTTCAAATGTACTTAAATATCAAAAGTAAAATTATTATGATTTACTATGGCTCTAATGTTCTATTATCATTTTTGCAACAAGACCCTTGATTAATTGACTCATTTTATGTACAAAAACAGGCACTCTTAGTACACTAATATTTCAATACAATGTCATTAATTAGTCTGACACTGATATCTATTAAAAGTGTCATAAAGCCTAAAACACTGAAGACCGACTTTGCCCATTAAGTAGCACTGAATGTGAAATTACATTTTGCGAACAAGCAGTTTTGATTTAAGATTTATTTATTTTGTTCTTGCTGGCGAGGAAAACAAAAAAAAGTAAAAAAGATTTTATGAGACAAAAGTAATGACAGATTTCTCATAATGTAGTGAAATAAAATGCAAGATGTTCAGCTTTGAAATGTAGTGAAGTTAAAATAAATGTCCCCCAGTAAAGTCCGGATACAGAAAATCACTTAAGTACAATAACGAATTACATTTACTTCGTTACTGTCCACCACTGGAAGAGAGAACCACTCTAAAACAAACAACAAGTGTAAGAATTTGCAGCAATTTAAAGCAAAGGATATGCAACCAAAGCTTTAGTTTATTTTACACCTATCTGTTCCTATACTTTTGCTCAGTAGGTACAGTGAGATAGTCTAGATAGTCTGCAACAAAACTGTTTAACACTTCTACTCATAAATATAACAGAAATATTACCTCATATTCATCTTTTAACATCAAACACAATTGTCTTTAGTGTATAGCAAAAACTAAAGAATTGGCTTTGCTGTTCCAATACTTTTGAAGGGGACTGTATGTCATGAAACCCCTAAATTAGTTCAAACGGTTTCCATTAGATGTCATATAATTAGTAATTAAAGTGTCACATGATCAGAATATAAATACACCTGCGACAACAAGTAACGTGTTTTTCCTCACTATAAGGAAATGTGTAGAAATTATTTCCAGTGATAAACACACATATGCTATTGCTGGAGCACAGAGACTAGAAATAGAATAGAAAACCACTGAGACATTCATGCAACTGCTAATGAATGGACGGGCATGACAATATGTATATTGGTTTAGTTTTCTGGGAGCTTATAGGACCCATATAATATCATGTCATAAGGCTTAAGCAGAAAGTTTTTTTCACCCCAGGACAGTCAACTGTTACATGATATGTTCCCCAATATAGCAGTGGGTTGAGGTTCATTACACATAATGATGTGTGCAAGGAGTTTAAATTGCAGAGAGAATAAGAGACAATAATAAAAGCTTCAAAAATAGGGACACAGGTCAGGATACAGTTAAACGAGACATACGCGAATCTCCAGTTAAAAACTTACGAAGGTTAATTACTGAAATCAAAATTAAAATCCAAAAGCCAAACATGCAAGTGCTAGTGAGAAGGTCAGTACAAACCCATAACCCACTGACAGGTGAAAACAACAAATGTGTTCAGCTTTGTTTAGCAGAAGTGGGAGTGCTACATCACTGTTTCGCCCGTGGTGAATTAAACCACTGTGCAGTGGTCAATAGGCATAACGTCAGAGTGATTTGGTCCAGACTAACAAAGAAGCAACTCTGTATCATATCAGATCAGCATCCTCCTGCTCAATTGTAATGCATGCCACAATAGAGTACACAATGGAATCCACAAGCTAATGCACTGTTTGACATGTGATCATTCTCCTACCAAATATAACAGGATTTTTATTTGCCAAAACACAGCATCTGATCACTGACTCTTCAGCAAGTGTGCAGAAGCAAGCCTGGAGGTCCTCACCATCCATAGAGATACCATGCCATTTACTCAGTAACTGGGAGCAACAGAAAAGCTTCCAGGAAATAATGAGCACTAATCCACAGTCTAAATCCTCTTTCAGGTGACTCGGTTGTTGCTTGAAAGACCTCTATTGGGATTTCATGTAGCAAAAGAACAGTATGAAATAGAGCTATGATCCGTATTTGCTCAGCAATTTCCAGACAAACCTAAAGCTTGTGTTATTTTCAGAGATCATCGTTACAAACCCATGCCAAGTCACACAATGATGTTTGTAATATTTTTAATATTTTGCTGGCTTTTGAGCTCATTAGACCCTTTTAACAATTGCAGGTTTGAAACACAAAAGTAAACAGCTTTAAGATTAACTGTGTGGCTGGAACATACAGACAAAATTGAACAGTGTAGAAAGAGCTACTGTACCGGAATTGGGTTTTCACAACTTCCCAAAAGAGGAACAATGAGGAGACAATACTGTTCTGCTTGGCAGTATATATGTGTGTAGTCAGCATTTTAAACCTGATAAGCTATAACTTGAGCTCTAACTAGCAGATTAGGACGATGAACAGACACATTGAATGAAAGTGAACTATTTTGCCTTACTGTGTTTGCACACAGAAGGAATGTGAGACAGTGAGACAGTGCAGTGAGACACACACACCAGTGAACACTAGGGGGCAGTGAACACACTTGCCCGGAGCGGGGGGAGGGGGGGTGGGCAGCCCCAAACCACGGCACCCGGGGAGCAGTTAGGGGAGCTAGGTGCCTTGCTCAAGGGCACCTC
>JAOVVF010057595.1:0-16686 GCA_028565595.1 Duopalatinus emarginatus
TCGTTTCACTATGTACTGTACAACACTGTATATGGTTGAAATGACAATAAAAACTACTTGACTTGACTTGACTTGACCAACTCTTTCTGTGCAAGACCATGTGAACTAATGCACCATATACTGTACCATCAGAGATAATGGCTTTTGACCTGTCAACTTGATAATACTAATAACAAGCCAGATAGTTTCCTCCTTACCCCAGAGCATTGTTCTTTGCATTCCTGCATGCAGGGAATAGTAATTTTCAGAGGAGATGATAATGGATTTTAGCCCATGCAGTAAACCCATGTTGTAATTTCCACTGTGAAATCATGCTTGTTTTTATTGCAATGATTTGCATGTTATTGCTTTCTAGTTGTTAAACTTTTTTGGAAACAGGGTTGTATTCTGGGCAACCAAAATTTTAATCGTTAGTACCCATGTCAGACAGATTAAGATGGAAGTGAATCTAAATCTTCCAATCTAAATGCATTTCTTAACCCCCCAAAAAAACATGCACAGCATAGTTAACTTCCAAACATGTACATGAAGGGCTGCATCAGAAAAAAGGTAGGTCTGTTTGGCTAGGAGAACAAAAAACAATACTTTGCAAAGTAACTAAATCTTAGGTGATGTTTAAAGGGCAGCGTTATGGAAGCCATAACCGTGATGGTAACCAGGTGAGCATACTTAAATCTCTGGCGACTGTAAATGTGAGTTGTGTAATTAGCAGATATTTTTGTAGGCTCCTAGTTGCTCCGAGGAATGTTGTCTGATTATTCATGACATCTACATAACACATCATTTACATTTGCATTGCAGTGATTCACATATAATTATGAAACGAATTACTTTTATATTATATAATAAACAATAAATATATTGATAGTAGGAATTTGTTATAGATAATATAATCCCAATCCCAACATTTAAGCACATTATCAAAAGGCTCCTAAAAAACATTCATAAATGAAGAATCTATTTGGAATATTTTCAGAGTTATAGTTAATTTAATGCCCCTCCTAAACCACGGATAAAACAGAGCATAAATAAATGGATTAATAGTGGAATTAAGACAACCCATAATCATGAGTTTCTGTATCATTTCTTTGTGTATTTCAACAATTTCACCTAATAAACTGTAAATAAAATATGGAAGTAAACACATCAGAAACACAGACACTAGAATTCCGAGGACTTTAGCTGCTTTTCTCTCAGATTTCATAGAGTATGAGGTGATTTTCTGTGTTGTAGTCTGTGTGTGATTATTAAGATCTCGGATAACAGTGGCATGTTTCCTAGCAATCATAAAAACCAAACTATACATGATGGTGATAACAGAAAGTGGAACAATAAATGAATACCCAAGGTCAATTACAGACCAAACCTCATTCAAAGTAAGAATACACTCTCCAGGACACATTAAAGAACTCCAGTAGCTTCCACTGAAATAACTGAATGTTATGCTAGACACAAACACCAATTGCAATAAACAATAATGCACATAGTTCTCCCAGATATTTTGTTTGTGTAGAGAAATGGGTTTGAGAGTGACAAATACCGATCCAGAGAGATCAGAGCGACATTATATACAGATACTAGCATGATGAAAGCACTGATTAACCAAAAACTGATACAGAAACCTCTCCCGAAAATCCAGCATGACTCAATCGTCCAGATTAACACTGATGGCATTACAAAAGCACCAATGAGGAAATCCGACACAGCCAAAGAGAGCACAAGCATGTTGGTTGGTGTGTGAAGCTGCTTAAAGTGAAAAACAGAGATGATTATGAGCAGATTTCCACACACTGTTAGAAGAACCACAGCAGCTGAACACACGTACATTAAGATATAAACTGCAGGAGATACAGATGTCTCTGGACAGGAGAAATGCACACAGCGATCAGACTGATTAAAGTTTGTCAGGTTCATGATTTCTTTCTCATGTCTACATAATCATCTTACAAGAAACATGGTAGCTATAGTAGAAAGTCACAATCAAATGACTTATGACTCAAAGAGCTCTGGTGCTTTTATAGTTTAGAAAACACACCTCCCTGAGTTTAAGTGACAGAAAAATACATATGATATCATTCCTTGTTGGAACAAATAGACTTTTTAAATACTGGCCAAAGAATTGAATGTGTGTTACATCCCAATCTAGGTTTAGGTCACACAGCATGAGGAACAGCAAGGGGGAGGTTAAAGATAAATACAAAATAAAAATAAAATATGATGCCCAAATAATTAAGAAGACACACACACACACACACACACACACAGGATTAGTTCAAAATAACATATACATATTATATTCTAATATTGCTTTTGTACATTATTGAACGAAACAAAACCAAACTTTAATGTCATTTTATTATTTTACCATTTGAAATCTTGTCAGTATTTACAATGGGCATATTGTAAAGACAGCAATTAGTCACAGACCCTATGGTCTACACAATTAATGTACATGTGCAGAATTTAGCAGACCCTCATTGTCAGCGATGCGACACCTGGCCACCAGAGGGATCCCTCTCCTGAGTTCTAGCCACGCCAACCATGATCACATTCACCTGCACATGATTACCCAATCATCCACACTTTAATTACCTCCCTCTTTCAGTCAGTCGGTACAGAGTATTGCCAGTCGTTTACATCGTTGCCAACTGGTATTTTGAACCCATAATCGTTTTGATTATTGCTCTTGCCTTTGTTCCCCAAGCACCAAGTTATCCAGGTAGATTGATAGTTTTTAACATTGGGTTGCATTTGTAGGGATGTACAGCAATTCAGCTGTGCTGGGATGTGGTTTTATCTGATGCACTGTCATCAAAAATGCAGCAGCAGCATCATTTTTCTTTAACTGTTCTAAGTTCAGCCATCACACCCTATCTGCAAACCCTTTACTGGCTTGCTGCAATGGTCGAAATCACGTGTACCTAGAGCCATTTATGAAATAACATTCCTCCAAAACCAAGGTGCTACATATAACACTATACCACAAATTACAACATAAAGTGCATTGACGCAAGTTTCAGAGAGAAGTGTTCAGGCCCAGTAGGTTCAGCTGTCCAATCAGTTGCTGTGGAATAAATTTGTTCAGTGCTAAACTAAAGTCTATTAACAGCATTCAAACATAAGTGTTCTACTTGTAAAAGTGCCAGGTGAAGGGTGGTGGATATAGCATCATCCGCTGAGTGGTTGGGGTGGTACATGAACCAAAGAGGGTCTAGTGAAGGAGGCAGCAGCATCTTGATGTGCCTCATGACAAGCCTCTTGAAGCACTTCATGATGATGGGTGTGAGGGCAACGGGACGGTAGTCATTGAGGCAGGACACTGAAGACTTCTTGAGCACAGGTATGATGATGGTTGCCTTGAGACATGTTGGGACAGTGGCACAACTCATGGAGATGTTGAAGATGTTGGTTAATACATTTTTCAGCTGGTCTGCACGTTCTCTAAACACTATACCAGGAATTTTGTCTGATCCAGCGTCTTTCTGTATGTCTGTGGCCTTGATGCCCAGCCACATGTGCCATGTGTCATCGTTGTTCTTGAAGTGGCTACGGATGCTTTGGGTGTGTGATGGCCCGGGACAGTTTGGGCCTTTTTAGGGCTGCCTTGTCTCTTGCTTTGAAGGCAGAGTCTCAAGCCTTTAGCAGAGCACGCACCTCTGCAGTCATCCACAGCTTCTGGTTAGGACATGTGGTAATGGTCTTGGAGACAGTCACATTATCTATTCACTTGCCCATGCAGCAGGTCACAGATGAAGTGCACTCCTCTATGACTGTGGAGTTGCAGCCTCCTTAAACATCTGCAAGTCAGTGTGTGTTTTAAAACAGTCCTGAAGAGCAGAGATGGATCCTGATGGCCAGGTTCTTACCTGCTTCAGAACCGGTTTTGATTATCGAACGGTCTGTAAGATGGAATTAGCATAAAACAGATGTGATCTGAGTATCCGAGGTACACGCTGGTAATGTTTGTGTAAATAAGATCCAAACAAATTTCACGTGTTGGTGGAATTTAGGGACAACTTGAAATTCACATGGTTGAAATCTCCAGTGACAGTAAACAGTCAATTCATGTGTGTGTTCTATAGTCCGCTAATAGCGCTGTACATCTCACAGAGCGCATCTTTGGCGTAAGCCCTGGTGGGAATGTAGACACTGATAATTGGAACTGTAGTGAATTCCTTCTGTAAATAAAAAGGTCGATCATAAACTCCACTAGATGTTGATTTATGCACACACATCTTTCTATCTGTTGAGACAGGGAGCATACCCTTTGCAATATAGATAACTAGCACCTTAGTAATACTATGCCACTTCATACTTTTCTTTTCATAAGGCACAGCGTTAGCAAATGAAGCTTGTAATGCTGTCTGGACTGGTTTGGGGGTTCTGGGACGTGAGTGCTTCAAAACAGTAGTAGCAGCACCACATCAGGGGATGCTAAATGACATCTGATGACAAATGCATCTGGCTTCTGTGGGGTCTGAGTTATACTTTGCTGCCCTTGCGCCCAGCCGAGGCCATGTCTGAGTTCAAAGTTCAAAGGTTAACAGACTGGTGTAGAACCAACAACCTGTCTCTGAATGTAGACAAGACCAAAAAGATGGTTGTTGACTTCAGGAGTACAAGGTGTGATCACACTCCAATTCACATCGCCAGCTCTGCTGTGGAGATCGTCAAGAGCACCAAGTTCCTTGGAGTTCACCTGGCAGAGAATCTCACCTGGTCCCTCAACACCAGAACCATAACCAAGAAAGCCCAGGAAGTCTCCACTTCCTGTGAAGGCTAAGGAGGCACATCTTCTACCTTCCATTCTCACTACATTCTACAGAGGAACCATCTAGAGAATCCTGAGCAGCTGCATCACTGCCTGGTTTGGGAACTGCACAGTATCGGATCGCAAGTCCTTGCAGTGGGTAGTGAGAATGGCTGAGAAGATCATTGGGGTGTTTCTCCCCAACATGACAGACATTTACACCACACGTTGCATTCGCAAAGCAACCAGCATTGTGGATGACCATACACACCCCTCACACACACTCTTCACCCTCCTACCGTCTGGGAAAAAGTACCGAAGCATCCGGGCCTCACATCCAGACTGTGCAACAGTTTCTTTCCGCAAGCTATCAGACTCCTGAACAACCAGAGTCTGGTATGATAAATTGCACACATTTCAGTGACTGGACTAAACACACACACACACACACACACACAATCTTAAAGATACAAAACAAAACAAATCTGTCTACACAAATGAAAGAGTACAATGTTTGCATTCATACCGAAATGGACAAACATGTCTATGTTCTCATTTCTACCAAACATGGACAATACTGCTGCTAAAACACAATGTTTGTATACATTTCTACCAAAAATGGACAATACTGCTGCTAAAACACAATGTTTGTTTACATTTCTACCAAAAATGGACAATACTGCTGCTAAAAACACAATGTATATGTGTACAAGAAAATGGACATTTCTGCACCTTACTGCTCCCACTACCAGTGGGCTATCTGCACTGTCCCCTCCCTATGTTTAGTGTTAATGTCTCGTGTATTTATTGTATATTGTCTTGTGTATTTAGTGTAAATCTTCTTGCGTCATTGCACATGCTACTGCACATGTGTGCACTTTGAATGAATGAATGAATGAATGAATGGATGTCTTTATTGTCATTATACTTAAACAACAAAATTGATTAAAAGTGTCTTTCTTCAGGTGCAAGTAAAAAACAAACACAAACACTAAAAGCAGCTACAAAACACAAATAAAACACTTATATAAAATAATAATAATAATAATAATAATAATAATAATAATAATAATAATAATAAATACGTAAAATCATAGTACTAAAATACATTTGCCTTGTTTAGTGCAATTATGGCTCTGGCATAGAAACTGTTTTTGAGTCTGTAAACTGTCTTTTGAAAATCTGTTTTGTTGTGGGTATAAAGGGTGTAGAGTAGTGGGCTCAGAACACATCCCTGAGGAGAACCAGTACTGAGGCTGATATCTGATGAGATGTGGGAACCAACTCGCACTCTCTGGGAACGGTCCATTAAGAAGTCCCTAATCCAGAGACGGATGGAGTAGGATATTCCCATATGAGACAGTTTTGTCACCAGTCTGTTGGGGAGGATAGTATTAAAAGCAGAGCTGAAGTCCACAAAGAGTAGCAGTACGTAGCTCCCCTGGTGCTCCAGATGGGACAGTGCCTCATGTAGAGCTGTGGCTATGGCATCCTTTGTTGACCTGTTAGCTCTGTAGGCAAATTGATGAGGGTCTAACCCGGGAGGAAGACTGGAGATGATGTAGGTCTGGACCCGTTTCTCAAAGCACTTCATGATGGCAGATGGGAGTGCTACTGGCCGATAGTCGTTCATGTTGCTGATGTTAGTTTTCTTTGGTAGCAGGACAATTGTGGAAGATGTGGAAAACAGGGTGGAACAATGGCCTGACAGGGACTGGTTAAAGATCCTCGTAAAGACCCCAGCCAGTTCAAAAGCACAGTCCTTTAGCACCCGTCCTGAAACACTATCAGGTCCCACAGCTTTCCTTGGGTTCACCCTCCTTAGTGTCTGCCTCACTTGGTGCTCCTGCAACGTGAGAGTATAGCTGTCAAAAGGTGGTGGATGCAGAGTAGTTGTTTCTGGAGACTGTATCTTGAAACGAGCCATTCAGCTCCTCTGCTAGTGAGGGACCCCCATCCTCGGACCCCAGGTTGCTGGGTCTGTAATTGGTAATGTGCTAGACCCCCTGCCACACCTGCCTGGTGTTGTTGTTCAAAAAGAGACCTCGATCTTCCTTTGCAGACTTAGCCTCTCTGATGCCCTTCTTCAGGTTACCTCTGGCAGTACTGTACAGCATCTCATCACCAGATCTAAAGGCGGTGTTTCTTTCCCTAAGCAGGCTCTGCACCTCTTTGGTCATCCAGAGCTTTTTGTTTGCATAAACCCGTATGCTCCTGTCCACTGTTACTGTTAGCCTGGTGCAACACTATCTTACCTCTTTCAATCTTTGGCGTAGACAAAAGGATTGAGCTGCTAATCACAAAATTCCCTAGTTATATTGTCTAACTAGTAAGAGGCCAGTTGGCTGCCAGCGCATGTTTGCCATAGGTTTGGGTTACCTTCTGCTCTTGCAGCGTCTTAGTGTCAGACCCTTACACCGGAGACCCAGGTTTGATTCCAGCCTGAGTTTAAGTGCACATGCATTGCATTTGACAGCACACGGTTGCATTATAATTCAACCAAGTTGCCACCATACAGCCTGTTTTGCGGGTCATCTAAAAAACCTAAGAGTACACCAGCACTGTCACTAGGGGTATTTCGGCATTCCCCTGGCAAAGGACAAACTATCTCGTGCACCATGAGGGGGGATTTGGCAGAAAATTTTGAAATGTAAATTATGTACAGATACACTTTTATATTGTATTTAAAATGTTATATTTAATACATGTCCATGTTGTGAATATATTTATAAATGTGAATAAGGTCATAATATTGAAACTGACATTTTTGTAGTTTGGTGAGTTAACATGGCTCTTAAGTCTATGCTGAACTGTGTTACTGAGATCACCTATAGACAGGGATAATGCATTAGTTGGACTGTTTGTTTAAACAGATTTAGAGTTAAGTAAACAATTGAGTTATTATTCCATTTCTTTATTCCATTTAATTTTGGGTTAATTATTGATGAATGGTTTAGTTTACCTTCAAGTCGGAGGTATAGAAGTGTGAAATTCCGGACTACCAGACTAAAGAACCTCTTTCCCACGGCCATCAGACACTTAAACAGTTGAGCTGATGACTCCCCTCATAGACACTACTACACTTGCATATGAATAATTGCACTACTGTACTTGACTGTTTACCTGCATGCATACAGCTGCACATATTTCGCACATGTAACTGTTCTTGTCTGGTTACAATATATCTGCTCATTTTGCTTAATCACCACTTTCACTACAGACTGTTGCAATATAACTATTGTAGCACACACTACTGCACAATGTACATAGCTTGCATATTTCTGAACAGTTTATATTTTATTTTATTCTATTTGTCTATTTATACTTTTCATACTTCTGTATTCTTGTACAATGTTGTACAGGGAAACTAGGTGACTTACTGTACACATGACAAAGCTTTGAATCTTCAATCTTGTGTTTTGGGGACAGAGTTTAGGCAATAAAAAAAGCAAGCTCTCACCAATCTGCATCCAATCTAATTGAAAGAAATATCAACATGCAGCAGGATGAAGACCCAAAGCATGACAAATGACTTGGGGAAAAAAAGGGAAAAGCTTTTGCTCAATCAATCAACAGGCCTTAACCCAACTGAACAGCCTCCTAAAGAGTAGAGAAAGGCAAAAACCTTACCAAACAACTGACAAAAGCTGAAATCATTACAAACAAAGAATGTAACAGTTTGGTGATGTTCTGTGGGTCATGGAGTTGATGCAGTTATTGCAACCAAGAGATATGAAATCAAAAAATAGTTACTTAAATACTATCTGTTAATATACCTTTGGTCAGGAAAGAATTGTGTGGTCTGACACCAAATCTGCCCTGTTCTAAGTTGTTAAAGCTGTCTAGCTGGAAATATTAGCAAATAAAAGCTAAAATGCCGATTTATGTCATGTTCACATTAATCTCAAAGCCAAAATATCTTTAGAGTAGGAGAAAATTTGAATTGGCCTTGCTGTTACAACAATTTTGGGGATACTGTATAGATATATATAATAGCATTATTTATAAACATCACCAGATGAAGTAAAAAGGGCTCTTCATGAAAGAACATTTATTAATGCAGAGTCTGTTTGAAATATTCGTAGACTTATAATTAATTTAACACACTTTCTAAACCACGGGTAAAACAGAGCATAAATAACTGGATTGATGGTGGAATTAAGACAAAACATGAATAAAACTTTTTGAATAGTTTCTAACTGTAGTTCAATAACACCACCTAATAAACTGTAAATAAAATATGGAAGTAAACACATCAGAAACACAGACACTAGAATTCCGAGGACTTTAGCTGCTTTTCTCTCAGATTTCATCGAGTGTGTTTTAGTCTGTGTGTGATTATTAAGCTCTCTGATAGCAGTGGCATGTTTCCTAGCAATCACAAACACCCGAGTGTACAGCATGATTATGACAAAAAGTGGAAAAATAAATGCATATACAAGATCAATAACAGACCAAACCTCATTCAGATTGAGAACACATTCTCCAGGACACATTACAGCACCTGTGTAGGTTTCATTAAAATAATAATATGCTGTGCTATACCCTAAACACACAAGCAAGTTACAATAAACCACAGTGCACATATTCCTCGTAGACATTTTGTTTGTGTAGAGAAACGGGTTTGAGAGAGCCAAATACCGATCCACAGAGATCAGAATAATATTATAAATTGATACAACTGTGAGGAATCCAGCAGTCAACAAGTAAACAATGCAGAAAACTGTCCCCAAAATCCAACATGACTCGATCATCCAGATTAAAACTGATGGCATCACTAAAGCACCAACAAAAAAATCCGACACAGCCAGGGAGAGCACGAGCATGTTGGTTGGTGTGTGAAGCTTTTTGAAGTGAAAAACAGAGATGATGATGAGCAGGTTTCCACACACTGTTAGAAGAACCACAGCAGCTGAACACATGTACAGTAAAATATAAACTGCAGGAGATACAGATCTCTCAGGACAGGAGAAATGTGCACAGTGATCAGACTGATTAAACTCTGTCAGGTTCATGAATCCAACACTTCTCTAATGTCTACAGAGTTTAAAGAAATACCTCATATATTAGCATATGTAACTGTCATAATCTCATAATAAAATGACTTGGGACTCACACAGCTGTGTTGCATTTATAATTTAGAACCTGGTCACACCTCCCACAGTTTGAGTGACAGAATAATACAAATGATGTCATGCTTTGCTGGAGAAAAAGGCCTAGAATTAATTCGAATGTCAATTGTATGAGCAGTAAGTCTTTCAATAATACAACAGCACTTTTTGATTAAATATATTTTGCTGTCTGATTTTTTTCTTTTTGTGCTGCTCAGTGCATCACAGTGAAGGAAAACATTTACTATTAAGTTTTCACCAGCATATTTCTTTTTGTGTTAGTGTTTAATTAGTGGATTTTTTAAATAATTGGCTTTTTTGTTTGTTTGCTTGATTGTTTTATTCATTTATTTTCTTTCCCAGCATGTCGCACAGCTTGAGATCTGTGGAATATTAAATACATTTCTAAATAATTGTTAGTTTTAAGTGCTTAGGAGTATCTTACTCTCACAAGCTCATGTTCCTGGCCCTTACTAAAGGCGACATCTTTTATAATACATATCTCTAGACATTTCATGGACATGTGTATTAGGTTGCTATGTCTTTCCTGTCCAAAGCAGACCTCAAGCATTTTTAACAAAGTCCTGTTTTGATACATTGGTATCAGTCTCTCTGGAAGCATTTAGAAAGCTCATTACGTGTTGAAAGCAGATCTTTGTTGGTAAACAGTCATCTGTTCTTTGTTTGCATTCACAGTTTCTTGTGCTGTAGTCAGGCTGCTGCTTCTTGACATTAATGCACCTGACACAAATGACAAACAACCAAGGGCCCCCCACTGAGTTCAGGGCCTAGGGTCCCATCTCACCTCAATTATTACTCTGGTCTGGCTGTTTTTAACAATGTTTGCTGTATAATCTTTAAAAGGGACGCAAGCAATCTGTGTCTTTTTCCTGTCATGTAGCCCTGGTGCCAAATATTGTTCCATTTGACATTTGTTATATTGGAACTAAAACAAAATGCAGATCTAAAGGAAATGCACTTGCACTTGTGCCACTTAAGCCATTTTAATGGATCTGCAGTGCACCATGAAACCTTAAGGTGATAGATTGTGGGAAGGGTGGTCTGCATGCAAATGGTTTTTGCCCAGTCACTAAATGTAGGTCACAATGATGACATTCTGGGAAGGTTTTATGATGCTGCATTACCCTTAGTGTATGCAGGCAATCTGCTATTGGAGTAACTGTTCCAGTTCGCAATTCCCCACTCCTCAGTGATCTAACTATACGATACTAACTTTTACCTTTGTATCACAGAGGCCATAAAACCTCTTCAGTCTACTGATGTTGTCTGTAGTAGTTAGGATTGAAATATAGGGGCACTTGGTATTTACATTTACGTTTACGGCATTTGGCCCTTATCCAGAACGACTTACAAGGTTACTGGTATTACAGGTAGGCCAATGTAGTGTTACGAGTCTTGCCCAAGGTCCCTTATTGGTGTAGCACAGATTGGCTGCCCAGACCAGGAATCGAACCCAGGTCTCTCACATGAGAGCCAATGATGTCACCACTGTAGCACACCAACACCACACCAACCACGCAATGATGTTACCACTGTACCACACCAACAGCACACTAACCACGCAATATTACAACCATGCACAAATGCAATGCAAAACAAGCACAGATATATTGCTCAGAAAACTCTCAGAACAACACTAAACCTTTTATCAGAACAAGTACCAGGCATGCTGAATGAATATGATTAAATGCTGCAGTTAATAGACACAAAAACACACATCACACACAGCAGTAAGTACGGGCGTGTTCAGAAAAAGACTTTCTGTGTATTTCTGTCATTTGTGTTTAGCTTTAACACCTGTTATGGTTGTTACTTCGTGTTTGCTTGTTAATCTCAGTTGAAAAATGTTCATAAAAACCTGAAAATATGCTCTAATACTTTGTCACACCAAACATATTACATTAGATAACTTTTATTAATGCAGAATCGGTTTTGAATATTTGCAGAGTTAAAATTAATTTTACACATCTCCTAAACCACGGGTAAAACAGAGCATAAATTACTGGATTAATGGTAGAATTAAGATAAAGCACAAGCATGACTTTCTGAAAAGTTTGTAACTGCAGTTCAATAACACCACATAATAAACTGGAAATAAAATACGGAAGTAAACACACCAAAAACACAGACACTAAAATTCCGAGGACTTTAGCTGCTTTTCTCTCAGATTGTGAGGTGATTTTCTGTGTTTTAATCCGTGTGTGATTATTGAACTCCCTGATAGCAGTGGCATGTTTCTTAGCAATCATAAACACTCGAGTGTACAATATGATTATGACAAAAAGTGGACATATAAGTGTTATTACAATATCAATAACAGACCAAACCTCATTTAAACTGACAAAACACTCTCCAGGGCAGATTACAAAATTAATAATACCCCTGTTGAAAAACTGAAGCACAAAATTATATGAGAGCAGGACACACCAGTTAGAAAAAACCACAATGCACATTGTTCTCACTGAGACTGTCTTTGTGTACAGAAATGGGTTTGAGAGAGCCAAATACCGATCCACAGCGATCAGAACAATATTATAGATGGATACACTTGTAAGAACATATCCTATTGTTATTGCACTCATGCAGGAATCCTTCCATAAAATCCAGCATGACTCAATCATCCAGATTAACATCGCTGGCATCACTAAAGCTCCAATGAGGAAATCCGACACAGCCAGAGAGAGTACAAGCATGTTGGTTGGTGTGTGAAGCTGCTTGAAGTGAAAAACAGAGATGATGATGAGCAGATTTCCACACACTGTTAGAAGAACCACAGCAGCTGAACACATGTACAGTAAAATATAAACTGCAGTAGATACAGATCTCTCAGGACAGGAGAAAGCCACGCAGAGATCAGACTGATTAAACTCTGTCAGGTTCATGAATACTGTGTTTAGAGTTGAGTGTAAAAACCAACAACTAATAGCGACTTAGATATATGTTAGTATATAAAAAAGTAATGATTCAAATTCCGTGTCAAAATAAATAAGTGGGTGGGTATTTGGGTTGTCTTATAGAAATTGCTCACACCCTCAAAACTGATTGAATGTTTGACATGTATGATATCATGCTCTCTAATAATGGTGGGTGTACAAGATATTAGCCACATATATTAGTCTGCTTTTCATCATTGTATTTTATACACATATTTTGTTCAAATTTATACTATGGAGGTCTTTCTGATTATCTGTTTTAAAAAAAATGCTGGACACAGAATTCATTTTAAATTGCAGCCATGTTAACTGGTCTGTCCATTTCTCCTCACTCAAGCATGGGGCTGCCAGAAACCATTCTCTAATTAGTGCTTGTTGCTATTTTTAAACACTATATGCAATAATAACTCCAAGTCAACTTACAGTCATGTGCATAAAGTACATGAACAACAACACCTGACAAATTACAATATGTCATTATTTTTATAACAAACAAATCAGACTGCAATGCTCAGAAAAAAAAATACAATACAATAGCTGCAGTTCTACAGGCATCACAGCTGAAGTTTGCAAAGTTGCATCTGAACAAAGCCCAATATTTCTGGAAGAATGTCCTTCGGGCAGATCACAGCAAAGTGAAAAGGTTTAGCCATGTGTTGGAAAGGCCCTGAGGTTGTATTTACATAATTTTAACACATACTATGACTAGCAGGACTATGATAGCTGTTTTTTATTATGCACTGATACATTAAAACAATCAAATTTAAAGAGAGTGTACTTTGCTTTTCACTTTACTGTAAGTGATATTTATTTATACAAATGGAATTACACAATGCAGCTTCTTTTTTGTTATTGTTATTCTCACAGGTTTCTCAAACATATTTTGTTGAATAAGGTTGCCTGTGAAGGAGGAGGTCATAACATCCCTGTTAGATCAAGGTGTTATCATTCCCACAGTTTTCCCCAACAATACTCTTATAAACCCAGTCTGCAAGGCAGCAGGTAGGGGAAGGAGATTTACACAAGACTTGAGATGGATCAGTGAGCTTGTCATTCCGGTTGTGCTTCTGGTTCCTGATGTGTCATCTATTTTGACAATGATTCCTTTTAATGATTGTGATTTCACCCTGACTGAATTTTGTAGTGCCTTTTTCTATGTTCCTGTCCACCATGTTGTCGCATATCTATGGTTTACTCTATCTGCTGGTGAAATACGGCTCTCTGAAGACCACTACGCTGTTATTCATGATATCCCTCCTCCAAAGACCAAAAAGCCTACCAGACAAGATAGATTTTGCTAATGGCCCTGTTTTTGGGTGTACATCCTTGGACCACTTCTGGTAGGTATCATCCACTGCATGGGGAAAAGCCCACACTTGGAGTTTTGGAGATACTTTGAGCCTGTCATCTCTAGCCTTCATTATAAGTACTAGGACACATCCAACTCAATTTGTTCCTGGTCACTCAGTTCCTTACACTTGCTTATTTTTCCTGGTTTCGAAAAAATATCATCTAACAGAATTGACTTTTCATTTGCTTTCTAATATATCCCACTCCTTGACAGATGCCACTTAAATGAGATGGTCAGTGTTATTTACATCACCTGTCTGTGGTTTTAATGTTATTGCAGATTGGTATGTATTGTAATTTGCACTTAAATCTTTAATATTGCCTTTATTTATCTGAACTGAACCTATTTTTACTAAATACAACCCAGTCGGATGACAAGTGGCTTAGATAAAGAATAAATGGATAGATTCACGTATTGTATTGCATACACACAAACACAAATTAAATATTGCTTTTATGTACTATAAAGCAATTCTGTATCTATTACAATTTATGCTATATATGCATAATTTTATATTACTTATAACGTATAATTCTGGTTATATCATTAGAAGAAGTGGAAAAAGTCCATTTATGAAAGAACATTTATTAATGCAGAGTCTGTCTGCAATATTTGTAGACTTGTGATTAATTTAATACACCTCCTAAACCACGGGTAAAACAGAGCATAAATTATTGGATTAATGGTGGAATTAAGACAAAACATGAGCAAGACTTTCTGAAAAATTTCTGTCCTTAGTTCAATAACATCACCTAATAAACTGTAAATAAAATATGGAAGTAAACACATCAGAAACACAGACACTAAAATTCCGAGAACTTTAGCTGCTTTTCTCTCAGATTTCATCGAGTGTGAGATGATTTTCTGTGTTTTAGTCTGTGTGTGATTATGAAGCTCTCTGATAGCAGTGGCATGTTTCTTAGCAATCATAAACACTCGAGTATACAATATGATTATGACAGAAAGTGGAAATATAAACGTTACTACAAGATCAACTACAGATGAAATATCTTTCAGCAAATAAAAACACTCTCCAGGACACATAATTACATAACTCATGAAGGTACCATTTAAATAACAGAATGTTATATTATACAACAGACACACACACCAGTTAGAAAAAACCACAATGCACATAGTCCACTTAGTGACTGTGTTTGTGTAGAGAAACGGGTTTGAGAGAGCCAAATACCGATCCACAGATATCAGAGCAACACTGTAGATGGACAGACTTGTAAGAAAACCACCATTCAACAAAAAACTGGTGCAGAAACCTCTCCCAAATATCCAACATGACTCAATTGTCCAGATTAACATTGATGGCATCACTAATGATCCGACAAGCAAATCCGACACAGCCAGAGAGAGTACAAGCATGTTGGTTGGTGTGTGAAGCTGCTTGAAGTGAAAAACAGAGATGATGACGAGCAGATTTCCACACACTGTTAGAAGAACCACAGCAGCGGAACACATGTACAGTAAAATATAAACTGCAGTAGATACAAATCTCTCAGGACAGGAGAAATGTGCACAGCGATCAGACTGATTAAACTCTGTCAGGTTCATGAATCCAGCATTATATATATCATAAATATATAAATCATATATTGGATTTACCACTGTAAAATGGAACAAGTCTTAATGAAAAGACTCAAGTCTCAAGCAGCTCTGGCACTTTTATAGTTTGGAAATTGATCACGCCCCCAAGCTTCACTGACAGTATGATACGTATAATGTCATGCTTTGCTAGAGCAACAGACCTAGTAGTTACAGGCCAGACAATTAAACTTGATGTCATCTAAATTTGTGTGCAACATATTATAATTTTTGTACCACAATCTGCACTGACCATTACTTCCTACATACAAACACTGACACCTTGGAGTAGTTCACAGTCACCCAGTTATGTCCTCACAACACTATTGTGTACGTTTTCAGTACTGATCTTTCTCTTAACACACCTCAGATCCTTTATATTAAATGCATTTTCTGTGTTCTTGATCATTGCCTTTATCATATACAAGATATATATCATCTTATATTTCATGAATCATTATCCTACTGCATGTGCCTCTTCATGGTCCCATTTTAAACTAAAACTAAAACAACGTGTTGCAAGCAGGTTCAAACAAAAACAATACTTGCGCAACGAGGAGGAGCAAAGTAAACCATCTGCCTTTGCGCAGGACAAACTCAAAAATAATGTGGATAATATCAGGATAAGGATTAAATTCCAACAGGACTTTAGAAACTGCAACTGCTTTGCTTAACTGAAACTTGGCTGCCACCCTTACTACAAGACAAAACAATTATATCCACAAAGTCCTCTTTTATTTTCTGCAAGGACAGGACACAGATGGATGACAGCGTTTCATTCTACATTTACATTTACATTTACATTTACGGTATTTGGCAGACGCCCTTATCCAGAGCGACTTACAAAAGTGCTTAGTTAAATTCTTGGAGTATCTGAAACCAGTAAAGGTAAATCAGGATTCAAGAACTCAGAACATAATTCTG